>NNCF01126129.1:33579-57384 GCA_002313205.1 Laupala kohalensis
CTAGGTAATGGTGGTGTGTTCAGTTTTAACTTTAAACGAAAGTTATTGTCAACACCGAAAAATTATTTATTTTGCCAAAGTGGCTTTCGACAACTTATGCTGTCATCATCAAAGGTCTACAATCAAAATAGTACAGGATTACATATTATCTTAATTATTTTAATTATATAAAATTCAAGAAATATTAAAAATAAATAGTAGTATGTTGAGCTAATAATATACAGATCAGTTTTCACACAATCTGAAAGATATTTCAGATTTGTTAACGATAAGTAAAAATTTGAAAGATATACTGCTTCATTGGAAAAAAAACCATTGAAAAAATTAAAATTAGTGAACATTTTACCACGAGAAAATGTGTAAGCTGAGAGTATTTTATTATTATTATTGTTGTTCAATTGTATTTTCTCTGTTCAAACAGGTAGTTGGGCCGGGTTAATACGTCAAACCGAATTAATAATAATAATAATAATTGTGTATACGTAATTTCTAAAATAAGCATAATATAATATTAATTGTAAGCCACTGAAGGTGAAATACATAAGTTGTCGAAAGCCGCTTTGGCAAAATAAATAATTTTTCGGTGTTGATAACGTTCATTCTATTTTAAGTTCTTTAGACGGCCAGAGTTTCGTGTTATGAATGCTGAATAGGTAATGCATTTCATTAACACCCACATTCAAATATTATGAAGGAAGTATTCAACGAAATAACTTAATTCTACCTAAAAGGGTAGATGAAAGTAAATGCGATTCATAATAATACTAATAATAGCAGCATGTTACGATCCTTTGTAAGAGATTAAGGACTATTAACCTTCTTATGTGCTTAGAATACTTGAAGAGGATGAGCTGTTGTTCGTGTAAGTGCTCGCAAATGACGGTGTTTGCGACGAGCAATTTAAGTCTCATAATGGGCATAATTTATTAGACTGCACGGCAATTAAGTCGGTCTTTCACAGCTTCATTCTTATTACGGCACTCAGATACTGATGAGGTCACATAACCAAGTCCCCAGAAATTGTGATGGACGCATACGTTCATCGGGATATTTACGCTCTAAATGTTGCTCTAAATGTACTTTTAATTACTATACTCTAACACTATTTTGATCAATAATTTGATACTTTATTAACCATACCGCATTATTAAGTCATTTGTTGTTTGTAGCATTGTCGATGAACCTTTCCGAAGCACGGAACCGTAAATGGCAAACATAATAATAATAATAATAATAATAATAATAATAATAATAAATTCTTCATTACATACATAATTCTTCACCGAACGGAAATTAATTTTTGCGCACAAATCATGTAGGATTGAAATCTTGGAACTTGTGAACGGTTGACCGTTAAAAACATAAAATAAAAAAATAAAAGGAAATATGTTCAATTTTTTGTGGTGAGAACACTTTTTTTCGTGCTATTATAAACATTTATTTTAAGATGCCCCATTTTCACAATTTTGATTTCTTTGTTAAGTTTGGGTATATTTCGTAAAAACTCGGATTCGATCAGTTTATAATTTTTACGAAACGCACACAATTTCTGACGCTGTCCTCGGTTTTACGAATGGTTTTCCAAATTATTTTCTCGAGTGTAGTTAATTTCGATTGCTATAATGGTCAATTGTCTCAATTACTCATTGAAACGAATAGAACCAGTAAATTAATACGAAACCTTTTACAGTCTACAATTTCCAAAAGTGTTTCATTCCGTCTACGTGGTCGCTCGGGGTGAAGCTCAAACTTAATACGCTCGCCATGTTTTCGGAACAAATTACATTTTTGATGACAGGAAAAACCGTTTGAAAATAATATTCTTGAATAAAGGTATCAACGCACATCAAAACTAGGAGTTGACAACACACGTAACAGAATAAAGTTAACGGAAACAAAAGAAAGATGTTATTAATGAATTACATAGTGAAAAAGTTATCTATGAAAAGGTTGTTTGGGACAATTGATGAAATATTATGATCAAGTGTAATGCTTCATGGTTATGTAGTATTTTTTATGATTTGATTAAATATTTTTTGATTTCGTCAAATGATTATTGATAAAGTTTTGTTGTTAAATTGTTAAGGGATATGATAATAATAATAATAATAAATTTATTGTCAAAAAACAGTACAAACTGCGAATGACCACGTGGAGGACAATAAACTAATTTACTCTCCGGAAGCAAGCAAGGGACGTATTCCATCAATTCCGATCAAGGGCCCTAAGGCAGAGGCGGATTCAAAAATTTCAGCATAAGTTCCTAGATAAGATAAAAAGTTAGCTGCGAGTTATAATAGATATATAATGTCAATATGTTTCTAATTTAACGCAAATATGTTTGTAAATTTACATGTACAAGTTATTATCGAACTATAGATTATTCTGAGAATAGTGTTTAAAAATCATAAGAGTTGAAAAAACACTAAATTCACGATTTATTGTTACAATAAACACGCCCCTAGACAAAGCCTAGAAAGTCTGCATAATAAATCCGCCTCTACCCGAAGGAAAAACGGAGAAAAACCCGGGCCAGGATGGGACAAAATATTTTAATATTAGAAAGATTCTTGGAGAGACTCTTTTAAGAAATTGAGAGATCACTCTGATCAGTGATCCATAAATAAAAAAAATAAAATAAAGTGTAGTCTCAATGCTTTACGAGGAATCAGTTGAGAAGGAAACACATTTGTGTCAAACGCAACGTCAATTTTATCGATACTCCCGAGTGTTTATCGACGTAATTCATATGGGAAGGGTGTCTGGAGCAACGTAACCACCATCGCTGCTATACACCTCGTCCCACGTGACTGCGCATCAAATAAGACGTGCTTCTGAGGAGAAACTGTTTGCCGACATATACACGCTGCGGTGACTGAGATTCACCAAGCGAGGCAACACCGACGGCGCTTGTGATCCCTGCGGTTTCTACAATCATATTTCACTGCACGATTCAATAGGGTCACCGCTCACATTATTGAGTTTTTAATAATAATACCAAGAGCAGAAGGTGGAAGAGGGTTAATCGATATTAAAAAATCTACATAACAAGCAGGTCCAGAAGTTGAGAGATTATTTCCACCTTAAGAAACTAGTGTCAACTCTGCACCGAAGTGTAAGTCAAGCAGATCTTGAACTGACGCCTTTAAACCTGTCATCAATCGAACCTTCTCAAAATAATGTGGATAGCCAAATGAATCCAAAGCAGAAATGAGAAAACATAATCGATGGCGGAGCATGACCTTGACCTTGACCATGACCTTGACCAAACATATGTCGAACGCATGGTTGAGATGGGGGATCTCTTTCCTGAGACTGAAGGTTTCTTTATAGCCATCCAAGATCAAGTTATTAACACCAAGAATTACCTGAAACACATTATTAAGGACCCTAGTGTGAAAGACGACAGATGCAGGAAATGTAATGATAAAGCAGAAACCATCCAGCATATTATGTCCGCTTGTAGTACCCTGTGTCAATCAGAGTATTTACATCGTCATGATCAAATTGTAGCTATTATCCACCAAGAAATAGCGTTAGATTCAAAACTTCTGAAGGATAAAACGCCTTATTATAAATATGAAGTAACCTCTGTGTTAGATTCCAACAAGGTATCTTTATACTATGACAGGTCAATTATAACTGATAGATGTATCCTCAATAACAGACCTGATATTGTTCTGCGCGATAAGGAATTGAAAATTGCATATCTCATTGACATAGCGGTACCTAATACGCACAACATGCAAAACACCATAGCTGAGAAGAAACGGAAATATGCTGATTTAAGTGATGAAATTCAAAAGATGTGGAAGCTCAGTAAGGTATATGTTGTAACAATTGTGTTGTCGACAACTGGTGTGATCCCTAAAGCCCTACATGAGAGTCTCAAGATCCTCGGTATAAAGAGAGAAGTGTATACTCGTAATCTTTTCCAGAAGGCAGCTATTTTGAAAACGACACGAATAGTGCGTAAATTCTTTAGCCAAGAGTAAATAAGTGTGCTTGATTTGTATCCGTACCTTATTTATTCCAGCAGAAGCTGAGATGTATTAATGAAATAATAATAATAATAATAATAATAATAATAATGAAAATGGTATGTATAGAAAATTTATATTGCAAGACACTGACATAGCAGATGACAAATGTAGGAGATGCAAAATTAAACCAGAAACTATACAGCACAACACAGGAGGATGCACTCTATTAGCACAGATAGATTACACCCAGACAATCAGGTTGCTAATATTATCCATCAGAAACTCTGCGGGAAGTATGGACTTATAGAAGACAGTCCCGTGCTAAAAGTACTTCCCAAAATCCATTTCGGAGAACAGCGGGTACAAAATTTATTTTGATAGATCAATCCTCACCGACAAGACAATCCATCACAACAAATCAGATATAGTTCTAATAGACAAACTCAAGAAAATCACACACATCATAGAAATTGCAGTAACCAACACTCACAACCTACAAACTACTTACAATGATAAAATTAAAAAATCTCACCTCACCTGAATCCAACTACAAGTTGTGAAAAAAAAGGTTCATGGAAATAAATATTAATAATAATAATAATAATAAAATACTTCTACTACAATTATCATCCATAATATAATCAAATTAAGTAAATATTTAAAGACTTACGACCTTTAAAGGACGAACGTGAGGTGGAGAAGAAGATAATGTTGTTATTACGTTAAGTTTCTTGTTATAATTTGTACCCCCTGACGACGCCTTCAGCATACAGTCGAAACGAGGTGAGCTTTTAATCCCAAAATATATACAATCTTTGTTAGTCTCTGATTATTTATTTAATCATAAACTTCATCATCAAAAAAGCAGTTGCAAACTGTGTATGACCACGTGGAGGATAATAAACTAATTTACTCTCCGGAAGCAAGCAAGGGACCATCCCATCAATTCCGATCAAGGGCCCTAAGGCAGAGGCGGATTCAAAAATTTCAGCAAAAATTCCTAGATAAGATAAAAAGTTAGCTGCGAGTTATAATACATATATAATGTCAATATGTTTGTAATTTTAAGCAAAAAATTACATGTAAGTTATTATCGAACTATAGATTATTCTGAGTATAGTGTTTAAAAATCATTAGAGTTGAAAAAACACTAAATTCACGATTTAATGTTACAATAAACACGCCCCTAGACTATATAATAAATATATAGTATATAATAAATAAACACGCCCATAAAATATTCACGTTTAAATCATTTTTTCCGTCTGAGAAATGGGGTTGTCAATAAGAGATGAAGTACACTTTATACGTAGCTAAACAAATATTTGATTAATTGTAATTATTAACAATTACGCGGTGTAAACAATCTGACATATTGAAACAATAATGTAAATATCTTAGTTTCGGTTAGCTTTTTTCTTTAACGTTTACCCCAAAGCTATTTGTTAGAAACATCTGAAGAAATTATTCAAGGGACGTAAGGGACACTGTTCGCACGTTTGCACGTTAGTTCCTCATTGTTGGTTGAGAGCAGCACGGAGAGTACACTGTGGTTCGTACGTGCGTCACTTGGGTAGTCCCCAGGGCGATGCGAGGCCTTCCCTAACAATCCCCACCAACCCCACGTAGATCCCTCGCGCTATAATTGTGTGCTGTAATGTTTTCACCTTCCCCCCTCTCCCTCCCACCCTCTCGGTCTCCTGACCCGAAACCTCGTTACACGAGAAGCTCAGTGTTACCTGTCTCTCTGCATTCAATTATTGTAACTGCATATACTCTCCACCAGGTTACATTGACACCGAGTTCTGTGATCACCTCACGCTGACCGGCGAGTTACGAATTTCTTTTCTGTATTAGTCGTTTAAGTAAAATTGAATTTTATACGTTGGCATCAGTGAATATTGCTGTTTATATTTGTACTTCAATTTTTTAAATAGACGAAGAAAGAAATAGCTATTCCTAATAAAAAGTATTTCAATGCAGCTTATTTTCCAATGTTCCGCACCAGGTTAAACTATGATATTGTTTCGATGGCATCAGAAAATTTGAATATGAACTGATAATTTAAATCATTACTGCAGCACCTACGTTCGTCATAAGAATAGCTGGAAAAGCATGAAGAAGAATGACATTATGCCACAGGTACCCTTTCAGAGAAAGGGAATTACGACTAACAATACAATAATTACGAATTTCTTCATCATATTTTCACAGACGGTATTCTCACCCCTGCAGCGGCTCAGGGACTCGCGTATCCACTCGTCATCTAAATACTCCGGGCTAGAAAAAATTTGTAGCTTTTCACTTCAATGTCCCAGTTTACATATAGCTGTGACTACTGAAAAGCCAACCTTCCTTCCTCTATCCAGCTCCTCAATAACTAACTACTAACCCCTCCAGTAAGCGCAGCTAAGCGACCCACCTACTACCACCGACTCCTACCTCCTATCGTTCCATGTAGATAAGCTTCAATAGCACTAAGCTACATTTCCCATTTACAAATATTTCAAATACAAATACAGACAGTATTTTAAAATCCTCTTATTATATTATAAATTCTTGTAAAAATTATTTAACTGATGAGGTTTTACGAGAAAACTCTTCCATATACGAGAAACGCATTCAGTCTTTTGATGATAGAAACGAATAGTCTGAAATGTTCCACGCGAAAGGAACAGTACTTTGAAGCTCCATATTCCTCCACCTTTGAACATATCTCCTTTGCCGCTACATCTCGACTCCCATTTAACACACGTCACAATGTCATTAGGAAGCCAGCAGCTAAAACCTCATCCCACCTTCCTCGCTTCGCTTTAGCAGCGACAGATGGTAGCTGGCAAAGTGCCCCTCAAGACTCAGACGGCAGTTTTCGCTCCGTAGGCTCAACAATCCTCTGATCACACATGAGTTCTGTGCACATTCGTAGCACTCTGCTCTCCCTAACACATCCCTCTCAATCGCTGTGGCTTCATTCAATGTCCGAGTTAATTAAGATAGAGCATGTGGAATTTGGCAGAAATCATTCTAAGACAAGGGGTAAAATACTGTAAAATATCGTTAGTAGGTGGGCCGCTTAGCTGGGTTTACCAGCAACTTGGTCCACATAGGAGTACTTCGGAATAGTTAAGAGTTAGTGATATTAGGATGGAAGGAGGGTTCGCTTTTCAGTAGTCATAGCTATATGAACGATGACATTCACAAATTTATTGTGACCCCGCCGGGAATTGAACCCAGAGTGACATGGTAAGCTAGCACGCTAACCCCTTAGCAACATGAGAGGCCATTACTCCCCTGTCGTCCGTCCACTCTCACTATTCGCTGGTCGGTCATGACCTCTTGCTTGCTTGCTTGCTTGCGTTGCCTGCCCATTCGTCGCTACTGCATGTAAATTGATACTTGAGCAGATGCTTTCGTCGAGTACTACGACTCCGGCGCTCGCTAAGCAATTATGCAGCTAATTAAATACGGGTGCACGATCGAAATGAACAGCCATTACGAACGCAGCGGATAAATGCAACGCGAATTTGATGGCGATCGCTTTGATGGGCGCGAAATTCTCTACCGCTCCTCCATCCCCCGATCGCGTTGGCGGATTTGCAAAGGGTCGCGTCCCGACGAATCAATTATGCCCCCACCCCAAACATTTTCGCGACAGAAGTCAACAGTTATGACGCTGGCAGAGGGATGGCTAATCAGTGCAGCGATCGAGAAGCCACTTCTTCCGGCAGAGGACTACGAATTTGTTTTGGGATGAAACACGTCAACAAATCTGGCACAGAAACAAAAATCTTAGCTTCATTTAATATTTTTATCTACTGTATTTTGAGTCTCCAATAACGGAATCAGTGGTTTTCCGAAGAGAATACTTAAATGTGATCTCTGGTGTGAAATCAAAAATTTATCTTATTTCAAATTAGCCATCACAACTTTAGTATGTTTTTAGATGAATAAAATTCTTATCATTCTAATATGTTTCGAAGGTTTGTATTTAACGTACGTTTGAATCACTATATTTTTTCTTTTCCAGGACACAAGCGTGTCAATGTCTCTCTCCTTCAATCTTCAACTTTATTTGAAATCATGATATAACAGTTAACATCCAATATGCTTTTCGGAAGCGATAACTGATGTTATATTCCCCGGAGACCACGCGTCCCATTCGCCATCGGCATCAAGCGAGGAGGCAGCAGAGATACTAATGCGCCGTTGTGGAGTATCTGCTCAAGTGGAATGAGCAAATGTTATCGGGTCAACTCACCAGAGGGCATCGGGGCGGCGGCATGCAGGCGTGTTGTTTCGCACAACACCCACCACAGATCCGGGCGGCGGTGGGCGGCGGCGGGCGGCAGTGATAAAACATGGAAGAGGACACAGCGGTGGGGGTATTATGGCTGAGAGTCTCGAATTAGGGACGGCGACCGGCTGGGATGTGATCAGAGGCGAAGATGTCCTCCAATGAACAATCAATTATTTTGTCGTCCTATCTAAGCATTCACGTTCGAAATGCAGAGCGACAAGAACGCGTGGAATGGGGGTGGTCATTCGAACAATTAGGGGGTGTGAATAAACGAACTAATCCATTCCAACTAACTTAGAACACAAACGACTGGTGCCATTCATAATATTGATAACAATATGGTGGTTCCATAGCCAAAAATTACCGAACAACAACAACAATAATATCGAAATAATAATAATAATAACAACAACAATAAACTTTAATGTAAAAAAAAAGGTTGCTAACTGCTCTCTGGAAACAAGCTGGGGAACATTTCATCAATTTCGATCAATGTCCCAAGGTCAGTGGTGAATTTAATATTTATAAAATAAGATATTTAAAAAAGACACGATGTTACCCATTTATTATTTACAAAACACATCGTAGATGTTATATGTAGTAAAAATTCGAGATTAATAATAACGACAGTGTTGGTGACATTTTTGCCTCTTCCGCGGAAGTAGGGGCTCCATCACAGTTAAACAATTGCAGTTTTTTGTTGTCAAGTTATGAAAGATAAGTGTCCTTAACAGCACTTATTTGAGGAGTAATCCCAGCGAAGGTTATAAGATAAAAAATATAGAAAATTATCAAACTGATGTAAATGATTAATCCAAACAAATTTTTTCTAAAATACCTAAAAAATCTCGTGAGATACGAGGAAAATTAAATGTTATAGAATAATCGCATATTTTAGCAAATTACATTGCACTTCGTAGAATGATAAAAAATCTAATGGATGCGAACGTATTAAGAAACTGCGCGCCACCAATCAAACGAACGTACATCTATTTCTCCTCGTTCTTCCATTAGTGGTGTATTAAACGTGTAAAATGCAAATGAGAGAATTTTCGGGGATTAAATTTTTACAGCAAGTCATAAAAATGGTCTTAAAATGGTTTCAGATAAATTATTCCTATAACATTAAAACGTTTTACTGCAAAACAAGGAAAGGATACCGAGTTAAATGGAAAAGAAAAGAAAAACTCATCCAAATGAGAGGTTTTTAGAGCAACATCGGAGGACACAAACTCTCCTACAATGAGGACAAGCAGGAATATAATTAGTGAAAGCCGAGAGAGGAGGGGATTTATAGCACGAATCGGTCGCGTAACAAGTGCTGCTATCTAGTGAACACGCTGGGGAGCATGTTGCCTCGAAGCGTAATATTGCAAAACGCGTCACGTCTGATCGGTGTTTAACGCTGCGCCATGACCCAAGGTCTGTTTAATTACATAAATAACACTTTTCACCAACTTTTGCGATTTAATGTCAAAGGAATGACAAACTATATTGTCTGATATATATTATTATCCCTGTAATGGTTGTATTCATTATCTCTGTAGTCCCATCCTGGCCCGGATTTTTCTCCGGGTAGAAGACGATTTTCCATAGGCGAGAATGTCATTTAATACTTGTATATTAATTTCAAATTTTGACTGCACATTATACCTACGATTCATTTTCGATGTGCAGTCAAAATTTTATGACATTCTCGCCTATCAATTATCAATTTATTGTTCAAAAATGAATCGTAGATATAAACAAATTGAGAACAGTACGTATGATTACAATTTTATTTTTAAACTATTAAATCTGCCAATGCGTTTGGGCCGTTGATCCGAATTGATGAGATGATCCCTTATTTGTTTCCGGAGAGTAAATTAAATTTTGTCCTCCACGTGGTCATATGCAGTTCGCAACTGCTTTTTTGACAATAAAGTTTATTTATTTATGATACACAAGCGATGTTTAATGGGAATATGATATAATGTTTTAAAAATTCATAAAGTTTTCCGAAGCGTAAAAAAAAAACAAAAAAGCTGTCCTAAATTATTTTTAAGAACAATTTTGGGTATTTAATATAATTTCTCTATATTTGCAGAGAAATGACCGTTAATACTTATGAAGTTATAAAATAAAATCAGGAAATTCCGTATGACGCCACTTTTTGTCAATTTGTGGGGATCGTAATGTACAGAAAAAATAGGGTAAGGCTTTAAGAAATAAGATACATTACAATGTTGAATCATTTAATTTATTGCAAAATATAATTAAGGAAAAATGATAGAAATTCTCTATTTGTCACTGTTAATTCCCATATGATGCATTGGTATAGAAACTAACATTACGCACTAATTTAAAACAAGGTAGTGATATTTTTTAAAATGAATTTCTGGTAGTTACAGTTCATTTCTACATCACTAACTACATAATTAATCTTCGTCTTTTAACAATTTTTTGTTTGTTTTGAACAAGTGAACTTGAATGTCCTGCTTCTTAGTAATCTGTTTCTCAATCTTATTCTTTCATTAAATGTCCTAATTCGTGCAGAAGGAGATATGTGATGAATGGATTTGCACACAGTGTTCCCACTGTCCTTTCCAGCAGACAGGATAATGAGCCCCGACTAGACGCGTCTCCTGTCCCGCTCCAGAGAGTCACAGACAACTGATAACAGATGGCGCCGCGAACTCGCAGCTTCGTTTCTTCTCTCATTTGCAGACTCAATGAGGGATTTCGCTGATATTGCGACAGGCTACTTTTACGATTGGTAAGAATCAGAATTTGGACATTCACTTTAATTCAAGAACTTTCGACGAAAACGGGAGAAAACGAGTTACTAAGTAATAAAATAATAAACAAAAGTCCTTTCATAAATGTTCATAAAAGTGGAAATCAATCAATTTCATTGGACGGTGACGGGTTGGTGAGTACTTGTCCTTTTGTCTAATATTTTCTTTACGATTCGCGCAACAAAGATTTCGAAGACAAATAATTCAATGAAAAAAAAAAATCATTTTCAACGATAAAGATAGTAAGTACGTTTATTTTTATTGGGATCCGCTAATGTGAAATATGTATGGAGATATTAGCATTTGACATCGCATTGCTTTAATAAAAAGATTAACTTATTTTATTCATTTTAGTACATCGCTTAAATAACAATTGATTTTAAAAAGGTTTTCTATTTATTATTTTATTATTAGTATTAGAATGTGTTTATTTATTGTTATAATAATTAATATTGGTTGTTCATTTTCAATCTCAAAATACCTTTTAAACACAAACTTGTATTAAAGTTGAAAAATAGCGTAAACGGTATTGCAACCGCCGCGCCCAGCCAATCAGGATGATGCCGGTGAAAACCTCAACGAAAACCCAAAACGATGAAAAGTCCGCAAGGAATTTTGTTGAGTATCTACCCATCCATCTCTCGATAAATAATAATCTTTGAATGAAATGATGAAGGAATCCCTAAGACTTGAGGAAAAGACGCTGAGAGTCTTCACTCCCTACGTATCGCTGATCGGAAGAGCACGGGTTCGATTCCTCGTTCATCTGAACAGATGAGGTTTTCTGTATCAGAAAAAATTTCGATTCTGTTCCTTTGATTCCCCGACCAACCCAATATCACGCCTTCCCAATTCCTTCACACAATAAGGCAAATTACATGATTTATATTAAGGTATTATTACTGGAGTCAAGTTTTCAACTATTCAAGAATCTTGGAAAATATTCATCAGCCCTGTTCTCATTATTTAATAATACGATTTACTGATTTTTACTCTTGGACGAGGACGAATATTTAGAGATTTTAAAACTTCTTAATAAATTTAGATTCTCGTTTGACTGTTTCTTTGACTAGGCAAAGTCTTGAGTCACATGAAAAGGCCGCAATTTCTGTTAGAACAGTATTTTCCACCGTTTTTTGATGAATTATTCTTGTAAATATCGCGTATGGTATAAAAAATTTAACGTCATTGCTGGTATGTTTTAGTAGGTTTTCCGACCCGTACTTGTATTAGGATATAAAAAACACACACCATGAAAATTTCTCAATATAAGCACAATAGTGTTAAGTCAAATAATTTTGCGAAGGGTATAAAAATTTATCGCTACTGGAAAAGGGTATGAATTAAACCATAATTTGAAAATTATTTGGTGGTATTTTCGCCTCGTCGCTCTGAGGGATAAATTATCTTAAATGAAAACGTAATGCACTGGAGGAAGGGAAACCCACTAGTTCAAAGGAAGCACTGCCCCTAGGGAAAACATATCCAAATCCGCACCACATTCTCTATAATCTTATTTTTCGTCAAACAGGATTTTGTGTGTGCCCGATATTTCTTACAGACAAAATTAATAGAACATTTTATTACCTTTTGAAGCTAAATAAACAATAGAATAAATTAATGTTTCAACGTAATTTGTTGACGCGTTATTTCACTTAATTTTTATAAATGTTAAGCAAAATTGTTTGATACACTTTAAATACAAAAACTTAATACGTCGGATTAATATGACGAGAGAGGTTTGTCACTGAATGAAAATATATAAAAGCGTTTAACTTATCCGTAGAATGAAATGAAAAATTAGTTCACGTTAGAGAAGCGGACCATTTCCACACAATAAACGTTAAAGACAAAGGTGTATTTTGGAAATTAAAACTACATTTAAAAGCGAAGGTGTATTTTGGAAATTAAAATAAAAGGACATGCACAAAAAAGTTTTAGGAATTAGCACTAAACTTCTATAAATTGAACGCTTTCACCCTTCAAACATTTTATTTACTTTATTCTTTTGTACTTATTTCCCGTACAAAAAACAAGTAAATTACGACGTACGTTGAATTGAAGTAATTGAAGCGGGTTGAAATACATTGAGACTGGCGTTGTAAACATAACTGTTTGTAAACATAACAAATAAATAAATAACTGTACACGAAATAAACCTGACAAAAAATCACAAATGTTTTTAATTATATGATACATTTTTTATTAAATGAATAATAATAAATTTATTGTCAAAAAACTGTACAAACTGCGTATGACCAAGTGGAGGACAATAAACTAATTTACTCTCCGGAAGCAAGCAAGGGACCATCCCATCAATTCCGATCAAGGGCCCTAAGGCAGAGGCGGATTTTAAAAAAATTTAAGCAAAAGTTCCTAGATAAGATAAAATAATCATGATTTTTTAAAAAATTTATTTCGTTCAGATAAATAGTATAGTTATTTACTTTTTATCGTGTAACTATTCACGAAAGTTGTGAAAGTCTATTAGCCTGACGAAGACTTGAGCAGAAGTCGAAACGTTGATACTTACATTGAGACCGGCGTCGTAATTAATTCCTGGGAATAAATAATGGAACGTCGCCATTAAAATAAAACATAGGGCAGTCGTTAAATTAACAATTGAATCAATAGAGGCGTCGATTACATTTCGCTCCGATGGCCGCGTAAAGAGAAACCGACGTTTGGGTTATTCATATCCGTAACATTCATGTATTATGGAAGGAAATGAAGATACGTTAATTAACGAATAATTCGAATGAATCCACATTTCACGAATATAATTAATTAAGTCGCAAAATAAAGGGAGAATATTTCTTTAAAGGAACAATTAATTACTCTAAAAAAACTAAAGACAGATAATATTTTTATGAATGGTTGTTTCTCAAAACTATTTCTTTCAGAAATCGGTCATAATACAATCAACAGGATATACAGATTCTTCCTTAATAACTGCTTCTTTGATGTCACAGAATTTATTGCGTTTAGTAAAGGAATTTTCCACTGATATCAGTGTTCATTAGTCCATAAAATACATTTTCCCCCCAAGTTAATAAGGAGTGTATTAAAATAATACTTCATTTAGTGGACTTCTATCATATCGTTTAATAAGTTATCAAAATTTTTAACATAATTATTTCGATAAAAGATTTTTGTGTCTTATAACTCAATTTTAATATTATAATTTAATTCTTAAGAGCTAGTTTTAAAATATGACTCCTTTCTGAGCGTTTTTGTCGGGATAGCTTTAAGGGGATCGATTTGGATGGTCATTGGCTTCCGAGGGGTGAAGTTGCATGTTTTACCCCACGAGAACATTAATGGACTTCAATCTTTTTTTTAAAAAAAGTAAAATGCGACGAAAGTTTTAACACTTTGAAGACGTAGACAATACAAAAACGAAAAGAAAAAAAATAACCCACCGTTAAAAAAGAGTTGTGTGCTCTTCAAAAACCACAAAGTGACAGAAATTCCAAACCTCGATGCCGAACGAAAACAAAGTCACAAAGTGCTGCCAAAACAAAAGTCTGGCGAGAGACGAGACGAGACTCGCGCATCCGATTGAGAGCAGTTTCCTCTCGTTTCATCCTCCGGCGGAAGCCGTCACCAGCCCTTAGGCACGAGCCACACCAGACCACTTCAAGGAAAGTCTAGCAGGAGTGGAGTTTTTACGATGAGGATGAACTCCACTCACGATGCATAACTCACAATAATAATAATAATAATAATAATAACAATAATAATATATTANAGGCAGATGGAAAATATAATAGACATAAAAAGAATACACAAAATACGGTAATGTGAAATTTAAAAAACATATTCGCCCAAATATCTATAAAATACACACACATAGAATAAAATGCTTAGAATATTAGTACACAAGAAGAGAAAAGGATAATACACCTAACACAATTTAAAAAATTAAATTAGGTCCACATATGTGTGTATGTATTCACATACGTACAGAAACACATTTTCACTTACAAACAGATACAGACACACACTCATACGTACAAGCACGCTTCAATATACACACATATACCATTACTCCTCCTGTAACCTTAATGTAAAAATAATTGCTATAACATAATTAAAAAGAAATTAATAACTATAAAAAAAACGCCAAATGAGGATTGCTGTGAACAGTCACGCACACTGCACTTCACTACACTACACTGCACTGCAAATTCTTTTCATTTTCAAGTAGAACTACTTTTATTTTGTGTAATATAAGAGAATACATGCCTGAATTTAAATCTTATAATAATAATAATAATGTATTAATCTGCAAGTGGACAATGTTCGGTGGCAGATGGAAAACATAATAGAAATAATAAGAATGTACGATAATGTTAAATTTAAAAAAAAATCTTCGCCCAAATATTTATAAAATACACACAGACGAAATATAATGCTTAGAAAATTAGTACACAATAAGGGAAAGGGATAACACACTTAACAATTTAAAAAATTAAATTAGGTCCACATATGTGTGTATGTATTCACATACGTACAGAAACATTTTCACTTACAGACATATACAGACACACACTCATACGTACAAGCACGCTTCAATACACACACACATATATACCATTGCTCCTCCTATAATCTTAACGCAAAAATTGTTTTCCAAGACAAGAATAAGCTTATAGTCTAAATACCAATAACCATTGTCAAACAGTACAATGAATCACACTGACATAGAATGCAGATGTGATGTTTTTTTAAAGTCGAAATGTTTTTAAATGAGCAGAAAATGTGACTTAGTGCTATTGACGTTCATCTCCGCGGAGCGATAGGAGGTAAGAGGTGGGTGGAAGGCTATTGATAAAAGTGTTCACTTTTCATCTGTCTCAGCAATAGACACTGTGAACCACGGAAGTGAAAAGCTACTTTTTTTTTCTTCTGGTCTCCACCGGGAGTCACTCGGTGGCAAGCAAGCACGCTATCCCTGGGCTACCGGAACTCATGATTCTGCGGTTTACATAACTCGTTATTACGGCAGCATCAACTGGAAGAAGATGGTACGTAAACGCGTATCAGAAAAAGACTGAAAAGTAATCAATCATTTAATATAATACAGTAACATTTAATAAGGGATTTGAATTCATGAGCTGGTAATATAATATAATTTAATACCTACTTCACAGTGCGTCACATTTTGACGAAGGGATAATGTTCGAATAATGCGGAATATATCACAAAATTCACAGAATTGATTAAATTACGTTTATTACCAGTAAATCGTAAAATACAAAGAAGTAATTGAATGAGAGATATAAATACTTCCGTCTGGAATGTTCATTGCGGTTAATTGAAAATTAAATAATTCTATTGAATCGCCGCGCAGTTGCATCGACGTGCTATTCGCATTACTATAGTGGAGCTATAAGTTTTACTTCACAACAAACAAAAACTTTCTACATATAATGAAACGAAGCACACGTTTAGTATAAACCACTAATTCTTTAAGTTAATGACATAATTGCCTTCAATAAAGACTAATGAAATTCTACAAGCTGAACCAGAGTAAAATTTTATTCGTATAATTAAAAGTGGATATTAAGGACGATTTTCTATGACAAAAATGGAAAAACTTAATACCACAAGAACCCAACATTTGTCTAAAAACATCTCAAATAAAACGCAACGACGCTGGGATGACAAAGACGCAAAGTTAAAAAACAATGGACAAATGATTTTTGATTCATCGCAGAAATGTCAAAATCAGTACCAATGGATTACTCGGCACAACGCAAGGTCGACAAAATTAATTTAAAAAATTAAAATTTCCAAATTAAAGGGAATGGGTTATATGCAGCGCAAAAAGGAAGGCAATTCATGAATTAGTATTAACGTTTTAAGTTGAAGGGGAAAATACTATTTAATGCAGTACAAGATCAACGCGATAAGTGAAATCTCATGATTTTAATACTTTAATAATTGCAAATGTGCAGATCTTACCTGTTGGCAGAATATAATAAGGAAATACAATTAAACACACAAAAATATATATTATAGAGAACTGAAATTAAAATTTGTTAAATAAATGATTAAATTTACATTAAAATATTAAATATAAAGACATGTGACGCTGAAACAACTAAAAGATTAATGCTTACTCTTTGTACATTTTAGGGCGAATGACTCGAACATTTGATTTATCCCTTTAGTGCACTTCATATTTCCCTTCCCTCTCTTTCTAACTCTCGCATTTCCCTTCTTATCACTTCACTACACTATCACTATCTTCACATCTACACTGACACATCCTTTCTTCCAGATGTTGCCTCTCACCCTGTGAATTGATGCGGAGCTCAAAATATTTTCCAGAACCGATGCAGGCATTAAATTCCAGTCCGTAATTGTTCGACCGAGAAATGAGAATTTCCCACCGTCCGTTTCTTGTTCCGTAGTTCTAAATTTTAAAATATAGTACTTTCTACTTATCCGTGACTGAAGTTCAAACTTCTCCGCTACGTATTTCCTTGATGATCTACAATGGTAATATTTTCGTGAAGTTCATACATACTTCATTAAAAATACGGTTAATTGAATATGTCACTGTGAAGTAGCATTCTTTGAAAAATCTTTCTGGAGTTCATTTCCTTTTCGGTGATTTAAAACTACTGGAGTGAAGTGTGGAAATGAGAGCAAGGAGTACGCGGGGGAAATTGCTGGGACGCAAGGAAGGATCTCTTCTTCTGAGAGTCTCGTAAAGAGGGAGTGGGTGACCGCAGAGATGACGGAAGCTCTGTGAGGGAGGGAGCGAGCGAGCGAACGAACGAACGAACCACGTCAGATTGCGAGCGCGTAACTGCTGACTGGCTCTCACACCGCCTCCGGGCATCCACAGCGAAGGCGTCGTCCAGTCTTCACCAACGACAGCTCCTGCGCGTACAGCAGTGATAGGTCTTGCATCAACACCAATGTAAATTTTAAAAAGCCTTAAAATGCAAAAAAAAAAAACCTTTCTTAAAACATACACTTTCGGCTTACTAAGCGGGAAAGAATGCATAAGAACTGAGTTCATTAGTAAGTGGCGACTTAGAAGCAGAAAAACAGTAATTAATAAATTATTATAAAAGTTCTGTCTCTTCACCAAATTAGTAATAAACGATTGTATAAGCTGACAACTGATTTTCATTTTAAAAAATATGTCACAGGTAGATATAAAACGTGTTCACGTTTCTTTACGACATTTGAATCATTTTCAGGTGAAACGAATCTGAGCTGGTGTTAAGTCGTAAATACTATACCCACACCGTACGTTTCACCTCGATTGTTTCGGTATATCCCGGAATAATATTATAATTTATTACCTTTGGTTAGAGAACGCTTTAACATGCCACTAACAATTTGTACCAGTTTGTAACAATCTTTCTTCAACAATTACAATCTACAATTGTTTTCATCACAACTTCAATAAAACGGTTTGCTGAATTGGTTCCTCAATTTCTACTTAATGAATTACATACTTTCTTGGGATTACATCCCAATTAAAAATGAAAATTCTTTTCGAACTCGCCGACGTTTTGATATGTATGATATCACCACCAGGGCAAGAAGAAATTACATTTCAATTAACAAGAGGTCAAGAATGACGATTTTAAAACACTTTCCTAGCACTCTTTATTTCCTGAAGGCAATTTCTTCGAATTACTTCTCCCAAAAGAACGTGTTTTTCCGCTTTTATTAGTATTAACCCACTTTTTCAACCGTCAGACTACTATCTGGTTTTAGTTGTCACTTCTTTATTCATTTGTATCGTATCCTTATTTATGTCAACTTGGTCCTTTCTTTCTTTCTATCTCTGTTCGCTTTCACGTCGAGACCTGTCCACCATCTAACTGATACCTTATTTCTCTCCTCACACTTAATGTTCGTGTCACATACTCGTCAAATACAGTATGCTTCATTTGTAAGTATATAATCATTTCAGTTTTTGCCAATTATTATACCCATTCGAGTCTTTTTGTTTACCCATCACCCTCTTTCCTCCCCTGATAGATCACATGGTCTACTCATCATCGCCACATATACCGACAGCGGTGGTGGTGTAGTGGTAGCAGCGTCTTCGCTTCCGCGATCCCATTGGCTGAGCGGTAGAGCGTGGGTTCAATATCCTGCTCGGCCGAANGCTAGGTGAGGTTTTCATCTGGGGTTTCCCTCACCTACTCCAGACAGATGTCGGTTTGGTACCATAAGTTCCCTGGTAACCCAACATCTCTCCTTCCAAATTCCCTTACCTAAGTTCAATGGTCAGGTGGAAGAACAGGCCTCGTGACCTGATCCTCGCCGAAAGGCATAAAATAAATATGCAATCTTTGTCATCCCCTAAATTCCTTTTCGTCCAACATATGTTGAAGTCACCATGCGCTGTCAAAATCTACATTAATTGTGGTGATGGTATGAACCACTTCCTATTGGTGTATAACTGTGGTTTACATTTATTGCGAATCCTCCCTTCGTACTTTGTCCCTTCCGTTATCCCTCACCATTCTGCTTCATCCCATTTCGTCGACGAATCCCACATCGAAGCGACGTCACACACTGAGACACAGCAATCTCTCGTCCAGACGGCGACGTGACGTCACAACTTCCCTCGCTCGCTTTACGACGTCATCACAAGAAACTCGTCCTCGATAAGAACACCCGTCCTCACTTCCTTCTCAGCAATCACCGTCCACTCCTTCGACCACTATCCTCAACGACCACTTGTGTCCTCACAGAAATTCTCATACGATTCTGCCCTTTATCGAAAAATTCGAGAGCGCTGTGTAGGAGAAATTCTTTCACAATTTTCGTCTCTCGCTTGCATCGCAGAATATCGCCGGCAAAGTTTTCTTGCGCAAAAAGGGCGATATCTTCACACTTCATTAAGAATGAGACAGGTTTAAAGAAAAAAGAAATTCGGCTGTCCTTTCTTTTTGCGAAAAGACAAACGATCGCAATTTTAAGAAGAGAAAATCGAATATCGAAGAAACGTCTCCAGGCGAATGGAAACGATTGAATGATAGCGAGGGCCTTAAATATTCATGACGTGAAAATATGAAATTATTTCAAAATATTTATGTTTCAGTTTAAAAGATAATGCTTCGAATTTCATCGAGATTCGTTTACTATTTGAAGACATTTTATGAACCGAAGCTCACAGGAAAAACGAGATATCAGAACACACTATTAACCAGAATGTTGACATACGAGTACATAGCCATTATCTGAGCAACTACAGAAAATTCGAAAATGCTTAGAAATTTTTGAACCTCATCCATGGATCTTCAAATTAATACAATGGTACCAGACTTCGAATATGTATAAAATAAAATAGGAATTATTAGAATTACAGCGGATAATATGATTAAAAAAATATTACAAAAATGACTTACATTTCCAATGTTTCGCATTTACTTCCTCAGTTTTATAAAAGATGGGAATAATAATACCGACAGAAAAATGATAATCCCATTAATATAATATTTGATTATATTTTTTTGTGATTGCAATGACTATTTCTTCACAATGAAAAAAAATCCATTTTTTCTTCCATCTTCGGATTTCATGTAAAATACTTTGTAGAGATGTTTCATTACAGTCATGCGATGAGCTAATGCTGTAAAGTATTAGTATTACGCGTAAGTATTCCTCAAAATTAATTTAAGCTATTTCAGCGTAATATAAGACTCTGATATACAATAAAGGGTATAATACACGCGGCACATCATCCTAGCGTGGCGTGAGAGACACGGTAAGGTGCTAATGTAACCACCATGTCAGTTCCAGTAACTAAGGGCATGCGACACTTACCACGAACATCCATTACAACAACCCCTTCTCCAATGCACACCCTCTGTCGCTCTTACGTCCAGTCTTTCACCCTCTCTTCGTTTACGCACTGCATGTACGCACGGTCCAACGCACGCACCTTCAGTAATTACAGCCTTCAGCTGTCACCGGAGTCTCCGACCGCAAATGGCGACCTCGTGTTCCAGGGGAGTTGGCATTTGAGGTCATTGACTTCTCTCTACAACAGCGTCATGCTGCCAGGAACAGAGAAGGTGTTTGTGGTCAGGGTTCAGAGCAATGCCCATATATCATGCACTTCTTTACAACTCTTTGTTATATGACCATATCTTTTACATTTATAACACCGTGTTAACTGTAGTAATGTTTTCTGTATTTCTGTGCTATCAATCAATAAATTAATAGTGCAAAGGCTGTCACATGGTCAAGTGATGTACTGCCGTATGACTCATATTAATTTAGTTTTGTGTGTACTCAACTTTGGCACGGTTGTGTACATTAATTCTATAGCCCCATCCTGGCCCGGGTTTTTCTCCGTTTTTCCTTCGGGTAGAGGCGGATTTCTTATATAGGTTCTCTAGGCTTTGTCTAGGGGCGAGTTTATTGTAACAATAAATCGTGAATTTAGTGTTTTTTCAACTCTTATGATTTTTAAACACTATACTCAGAATAATCTATAGTTCGATAATAACTTGTACATGTAAATTTACAAACATATTTGCGTTAAATTACAAACATATTGACATTATATATGTATTATAACTCGCAGCTAACTTTTTANCAAAAAAAATTTGAATCCGCCTCTGCCTTAGGACCCTTGATCGGAATTGATGGGATAGTCCCTTGCTTGCTTCCGGAGAGTAAATTAGTTTATTGTCTTCCACGTGGTCATATGCAGTCTGTACTGTTTTTTGACAATAAATTTATTATTACTTTGTTCTGAAATGTCTATTACACTCACTTAAAACAAGAATACGAAGATTTATTATTATTATTTATAATAATGCATATCTACAATAAGACATTTTTTAATATGAAAAAGAAAAATATGAAAAGTAACACGGGGTTACTTTTCATTCACGTCATTAATTTTTGTATGAAATTTACAGATTATTTCACATCAGGAATATATTGTAAATATGCATTATTGTAAATAAAAAAATATCTTCTTAAATGTCAAATATATGGTCATATAGCAAAGAATTGTAAAGAAGTGCATGATATCTGGGCATTGCTCTGAACCATGACCACCATACACTACATTACTTCCTTTTCTGTTCCTGGCAGAATGACGGTGTTGTAGAGAGAAGTCAATGACCTCAAACGCCAACTCCCCTGGGACACGAGGTCGCCATTTGCGGTCGGAGACTCCGGTGACGGCTGAAGGCTGTAATTACTGAAGGTGCGTGCGTTGGACCGCGTGCGAACGCGAAGATATTTATTCAATCATAAATTAACAAATACAATATTTGAACAAAACTTAGCCGTTTTATCCACTTCCTTCAGTACGTAATGGCTAGAACATAAATAATAATAATAAGTACATTTATTTTTATTACTAATATTAAAAAAATTATTGTAACTATCCGATTTTCTCTGTTTCACTCAGGTCGTGACAATACATCATTCTTAATAAACGTAAGAACAAATATTAACATCTATAAATTTATTAATATACGACTTTTTAAAATAATATTTTAATCATATGTACGAGTACATATCATACAACGACGAAAACACAAGCAGCAAAAATTTTAACTTGAAAAATAAGAAATAAAAAAGAAAAAACGTTCAAAAGTTCCGAGAATTTTTTATCCAGAGACGTTGAACAAGCACGACACTTCGTTATTTAAAGTTTCCATTTATATTAATAGATTCCTTATACGGTTTTCGCTGAGGGAGAAAGCGTCGCGAACATTCCATCCCCTGGCTGTCAACAGCAGCTCCACGCTCGAAATACAGTTGGCCCCTGCAAGGTGAAGCAGATGCAAGCTGCCAGACACGAATGTCGTGTTGGTTGCAGGCGAAATGGACGTCACGGCGTAATGTAGAATCACATCACGGTTGAAAAATGATTATACGTTAAGCAGCGGCCGTTCATTAGGAAAATTCCTGTGACGCAGATACTTAAGAAACATTTGGTTGTCGAGGTAAATCTATGATCGAAAGTTACGTTCGACTACCAAGATTCTAACATTCAGAAACGTTCTCCAAACCTCAAATGACCATAGAGTACAAGATGGATGAATTTGGGACCGGTTAGTTGGGACCTTCCTTGTTGCAGAGAAGTTAATTAGTTTACTACTTGCGTCCTACTTTTAACTGGTGTTTTGACAATACGGAAAAAATAAATTCCACTTGTAAGATCGCAACTCGAAAATAATTCAATAGATTCCCGCGTAATTATACGAGAAAAAGTATTTTTTTTTTAGAAGAAATATCGTCCGGGAATAATTATAGCATTAGTTTTACATTTACATTTATAATACTTTTTTACCCGTGAAGTAGAAACATTAAAATGTCTAGTTTGAGGTTCATAAAACAGAGCAAAATTCATCACAATTCTATTTCATGAGGTAAATATATTATTTTTACAGAATTTTAATAAACAGTACTTTATTATGGTTCAACACAAAATACAAACCACAAAATTGAAGGAACTAATATTAACACTGATACGTAGGAATAATTTTTAAATATCCAACCGATGTCCGTAAGAAAAACTTGAGCATTCGCGGAGAAAGCAACTGACACAACTGACACCTGCAGAACAGTAATCGCGTTGACTTTTTAGTGGAAATGTTACTCTCTGACAGACTATCTCTCTCTTTGGTCCACTCTCTGGTCTTTGTATACGCGAGACGAGAAAATTTTTTTTCTAGAGCGTCACAAGTCCCGAAGAAAAAAGAGAAGAAAAAAACCACTGTTGCAAAAGGAT
>NNCF01126129.1:57512-67617 GCA_002313205.1 Laupala kohalensis
AACAAACAAAAAAAAAGGAAGAAAGAAAGAAAAAAAGGAAGATGAATCTCGTGGCGGCAAAAGGGACGACGTAGAGGAAAAAAAAACAAGTGAAGAGTAAGATGTGAACGGAGACTGTCACATGTCTAGTGTGTGTGTGTTTGAGAGAGAGAGATAATTCCAGAGGACGGTAGAAAACGATAGAGACGGAGAAAAACGGAGGGGGGGAGGGTTGAAGAAAACAGGTAAAGGACAGCCCGGTGACGTCGAATAGAAAACTCTTCCAGACGAATGCTGCATGAGATTAAATATAATGAAACAAGAATTTAATTTCAGAGAAGCAACACAACCACGTCGTTCCGTAAAGAAAATAATGAGACGCTTCAACCTCCACTACGGACGAGGAAGTAGAATTTCCAGGTAATTAAGAACGGGACGAGGAAGGTAGAATGAAGAAGAAGAAAAAGGTACAAGTAGAGATGAAGATGAGCAAAAAGAACAGATGAAGACGCGAATTATATTTGACATAAATGGAAAATATTCTCAGAAATTCACTAAGTTAATGTTCACAGTAAATAAATCTTAAGATAGTTCTAGCATATAAAGAATTAAATCAATAAAATATCTTGAATCAACGAAAATAAACAGAGTAACATTTTCTTATTGTGGGTCAACGTTAGAAAAACATACCTCACCGACCATTTAAATGAAATAATTGCTATTACCACTGATGGTGTACTATCATTGCCTCTTATGGAGGAAACACATTACGAAATCTTTTACATTAGAAAAATGAGGCAAGTATACTTCAATTGTAGTAAATTTTCCGTAGCATATTTTTTATCTACACGTCACCGGACATTAAAAAGAGATATTTAACTTTTTCGCAAGTAATACATGGCGTCTTAAGGAGGAAATATTTCTTTACAAAAAAAGATCGATTTTTAAATAACGAAGTGATGGAAGTTTATTTATTATTTTCCGTAGCATTTTTTACATCACTTTTATCTACATGTCTCAGGACATTTAAGAAATATATTTAAATATTTTCAGAGTTCAGGAAACAGTTGTGCTCCGTCGCCATGTTTGTACTCAATGCTCTTGTGCTTCATTTCAAACTTAGTCACGTGAGTTCCTGAATACTGTTTGTACTATATTACGATCTGATAGATACAAATTAAATCATGTTTTTTTCTCTCGATTATTCATATCGTTGTGTTTTCAAACAAGTAGAATAATTAAATACGTGTTTTAAAACAATTAGTGCTAGTTAATTAGCTACCTTACGTTGCAATATCGTTCAGAAATTCCTATCAAACAATTCAATAAAGCTTTCGATTTCACAGAATGGAATACAAATACGGTTCACACGATCGTAGCAATTCATTTTCGGACTGATAGCAGAAACGATGTCATTTTTTCGATTTTTAAACAGCTTATCTCCTACTAACTCCATCGCTTGATGAAAATCTCATCTTCTGAAAGCTCATAACCCAAACGAGATACCACTCAAAATTACAACCAATGAATATAGTTCCGCTCACGAAATTTTGAATGTGTACGGTTATTTTAAGTAATCTGTACAATCCACACAATACCTTCCACATAAAGCAGACATTAATCTCAGCTTACAAAGTACGAAATGCATCCTTCTAAATAACTCAGCCGTAATGCGTTAATATGCAAGTGACGTTAATAATAAGAGAAACACAAATCTTCCGAAATATTTACGAACTGCGTAGTTTACGAAAAATTTAATGCACGAAAATTGATACGTAAAAATTACTCTTACTGCCAATTTTAGATGAATGTTATACTTTAATGCAGAAAACGGATATTTATGAAATTGGTAGTTCATAAAAAACTGCAGACGAAGTTTGAGCCACCACTGGAAGTAAGGTCAGAATAAAAAGAATCGTTAAGAGAAAAATTTACATTAAGAAGATACATTTCCCGACAATACATAATTTTTAATTAAATGACGCAAGTATTAAGAAGAGAACATTACAAAAAAATTGAGATTTTCTGAAGGTAAGGAAAATGTAAACCTTTCTAAATTACGTCATTAGGTCATTAGCATCGTCTGCAGCAAGGGGAAAATTTCGACGGACCGGCAGTCGAACCCGGGACCTCCTGAATGGCCACAGGTAAGCTGACCACCACACAAATCCACCCGACCTGTTCCGGTGAACCTGCGTCATATACTCATACAGGTGATAAGTGTCCATAGACCATGCGCGGCTTCGTACGCTGGCAACATTTAATATCCGGTTTTCACGTACCTACGTGTCGGATGCAATTTTCAACTAGGAAGTTGTGAGTTTACGATCATTCTCTTTGAGATGGAATAATTGGAAGCAATATTTAAGCATTCCACTTAAAATATTTAAATTTATTTCGAACACTCACAACGCTTATATTTTAAGATTTTAAGTCGCTGAATTCACGTAATTGTTTTAACGTACATTATTTCATTCTTACATATTACCGTAAATGCGTTAATATTATTTTTGAGTTGTCAAACAATATACACTATCATGAGTACCATTTTAAGATTCCTTTCACAGTATACGAAATTTTCGCTACCTCGATACTGCTGGGCTTCAAACCTCGCTCGGCCGAACTATAGGGATTTCCCTCACCTACCTTAAATTCCCGGGCAACCTCACATATCTCCTTCCCAATTCCCCCTCCCCAGTCACGGTTAGGTGGAAGAGCAGGTCACATGACCTGAACTTCACCATAACAAAAAAATGAATAATAAATAAAAAAATCTGTGTTGAGTTGCATACATACCTAAAGAGCTGATTGCTCCAACGAAAAGTAAATATATTTTTAAAAAAGTTTTTGCATTTTACGTTTTCCTTCATTCTTTGTAAAATCGCATTTGACATCACTATGACAACCGGGTCCCCTGACGTCACCGTTTTCACCCCCATTGCTCTCTAAATTAGCACCGGCACCTTCCCCCAACCAGCGCTTCACGTACTATTAGACACGTCTTTGAAGCCAGGATGGGATTCAATTAGACTCGCACGGCCCTAACAGCAGTCAGCGGTGTGTACCCATCACGTTCCCCAACGTCCATAGGGACTCGAAGGGCTGCTGAGTGCGAGCTGAGTGCGAGGGCAGGCAAGGCGTTCCTTTGCGATTCTCATTTTCCCCCTTCACTTCAGCTGCCACCAATGAAACTGGGACATAGATGAACGATGACATTATATTCAAAGACAACAATAGTGACGTCACAAGAAACATTACAATGATTCCATTATTTTTGTGATAAATTCGATTCGAACAGATTTCGTTTAGAACGATATAAGCATCCTTTCGTTACTTGATAAAAATTATTTGCGGAGATTTGTTTTAAATTATGCAAATTGTTTGAAGTGTATACCAGTGCATTTTTCAAAATGAAATTTATGAGTAATTTATGTAGTATTCAGAAATAAAACAGCATGAACTATTCCAATATCCCGGAGCAAATTGGAATTCTGTACTCTGTCAAATAATATACGACATAAGCCTACATAAATGAGAAACATAAATGACAAATAATGAATTCAGTATTAATTAAATCAGTATTTAAAACTCTCGGAAATTGAAATAAGTCTGGATAGAGACACAATTGACAGCATTGTCATGTGGACATGAATATGGAAGATAAAGGAAATATATAGTAAATATGAGTCACATAAAAATACAAATACAGTAAGCATTAAAACATATCCCAAACACAATTTTATTGAAAATAATTTAACGTTCTTCTTTTGGGGTTCCAAATAATTTTAATATATAATCGTAAAACGAATATTGCGGAATGGGATCTAGTCTATCTATAGAAAAATTATCAGTACAGATAAAAATGCCTTTCACCTTATGAATTTCTTCACTAACCTAGAAGCAGTATAAAGAAGCTGAAAAAAAGCTCCACACATTTATATTTTTTAAGCAATTACATCACCAAAAATCTTTTGAAATTATTAAGAAAAGTTAACTCTTATTTTCAAGTATCAGAGATATCATAGTGATCATAAAGGAATAAAACATAAATGTTGTTTATGCAAGAAAACCATTCCTTCACTCTTTATTTTCTCAGTTTCTGATGTTTGAATGCACTTTTCACCAACTTTAGAATTCTTTTCCATAAGATGTTGTTTTATAATTTACATATTCTCAGCAAGAATACGTCTTAATCCCAGTTTTGAACTATGCCAAGACAAGATGTCTTTTTACAAATCACACCCCATTTAATGAAATTGATGTGAAAAAAATTGTTTTAAATTACAATTCAACCCTTTCAAAAAAAGCAATTCATCCCTAAAAGTATTCCACAACAAAATTGAGGAAGAACTAATAACCACACAACCATTTTTATTCGTTGTCCAATAATTCTGAGGACTTATATAAACTTCCTGGTTAAGCTCCCGCAATCGAGAAGTTTATCCACTAAAAATTTTACATGGCCACGAAAGAAACTTGGCAGTAGGAGGTGACCCGAGAGGGATTAGAGTGTTTTTCAAGCGGTTTCCAAGATTCTCAAAGTCTCTTCTCGACTTTAAAGAGAAGGATTAGGAGGATTACGATTAAGGATTTCGATTTAAGGCCAGTCTTTCCCTCAATTCTTTGGGGAGAAACGGAGGGAACGTAACTCTACGTAAACAATTCAAAGTGAAATGGATGAAACAAAAGACAAAAGAGAAACAAAAACCATTGCACGTTATACTTTCTCATATACGTTTCTCCGTCTGCAGCATAAGAGAGTGAGAAAAAATATCGTAAGAGTGTTATGTGAATGTAATTTCGTTGTAGACAGAAATCGATATATTTTCGTACCTGCACTGAGTTTGCTATCCTCCTATGTATTTCATCATTATCATATCTCTCATTTCAGTTTACGAAAAGTGCATTCTACGTCATCTCGGGCCATTTACTCTGCTAAATATTATTCAAGCTTCTTGATACAGTAAACTAATCAGTGAGTGAAGCATATAGAAATTATTTTACTGCGTGTATACCAAACTTTCAACCGAAATACCGCTAAAGCGGATAATTGTTCTTTACGTACAGAAAATTTAAGCAAAATCGTTAGAGCCATTTTTCGAAAACTTTGACCTTCATGTGACTTACCGTTTGTTTTTCAGTAAAAAAAATTAGAGCACGTGCATCGACAAGAAGTAAATTCTACCGTAAATACGAAATATGAATTAAACATATTCATCCGTTAACTCACAATCGATGCGCACAGACGGACGGACGTTATGCCAAAAACAACTTTTTCAGAATCAGAAATAATCAAAACGGATATTTCCGTCGAAATCACGCTTTCGAATTTTTTTACGATTACAAAACTTTCTATATACTACGAATGTGAAAAATTAATAATCGCTTCTATTTCAATCTACAATGATTGTGGTTAATTTTGTATATTTTCAATACGATACACTAACTTCAAAAATATCAAAAGAATATACATAATCCTGATTAACAAATAAAAGGCGACGAGTCGGGAATCGAACCCGGGAAATCTGTCTTGATCTGAGGGATGTTGACCACGACACCATCCGCTCGCTTCCACAACTGCACACCTTTCCCACCCAGACCTGTTTTAGTGGTCAGTGCCCCTTCGATGAATGATGTCCCGGGTTCGCTTCCCGTCAATCGTTACTTTCACGCGGAAAGTTATCATGTATTTTCAACTCGAGTAGGTACACTCCTGGAAATATAAAAGGACTCAGAAAAATATTCTAAGAAATCCTAACTGCTAAGAGCGCGGGACTTAGAATATTTTCGTAGAACCTTTTATAATTCCAGGACTGTACATGGAAGAAATGTTTACAAATAAAAAAGAACATTGCGCACTATTGATGAATGATTTTAATCTAAGGGCGGATCATTTTTAAACGGTATTATTAATATTAATACATTTGTCTGTAGAAAATTATCAGACAATTTAAAGATGTTATAACATTTTTAATTGACAATTCTTGTACCACAAAAAATTTGCGACATGTTTTAAAAAAAACTGTGGGAGTTATGTGATTTAAGTTTGATTATGGTGTAGTTTGAAAAATTAAATTTTACTTCTCTCAGGTGATTTGCAACGAGTTAAAAGAAATTATTGGAGATATCAAATTACCGGATAATTGTAATTGGAGATAGGAAAATTACATCGGGGAAATGCACTTCATACCCTTTCACTACGTCAGTTGTATGACTTACTGCGTTAGGAATTTAATTATTTCGATCAAGTGCAATGAATTGTGTTTATTAATCCCAGCAATGCATCTGCTATAGTTTCATTACAGCGAAACGTAGTAACGCTTCACCGAACACGTTATAACTTGCTCAGATACAAATGCAGTTAACTGCTAGCAACGAGTTAATTCTCTTCCAACAGCTTCTGATGAATGGTTTAATATCATTAAAATGTAATCGTGAAAAACATTGCATTTGCCATTACAGGACTTCGATTCTCAATCGGGAAGCGGATAAAAGCAGTGGCATCACGCGTTAAAGTGAGAACGCTGGTATTCTACTGGAAAGGTAACTCATAACGAAACCATCAATATTATGGAAAAATTTTTCAAATAAAAACTTTCATGACAGAAATAATAACTCTGATACTCGAGACAATCGATGGAAAAATATTTCACACAAATTTCTTTATGTCTATTTAAATATGAACTTCGAAATGTTTGCCATTAAGGGCTCTCTAGAACATCTTATAAAAATGAAATCGTGCTTAAAGTAAATCTAACATGCTATAAAATAGAATCAATTTTGTTAAATTCGAATAAATTTTGAAAATAACTTTTTACGATGCTTGCAACCATGAATGAGAACTGGAGAGAGAGAGAGAGAGGAAATGCAGATAAGGAGAGAGAATGTTACTACTGTTACTACATGAGATTGAGGTAAGAAGTATTTAGTTGATTTAGTTGACTTAATGAAGTGAAGTATCGCGGCACAAATAAAAGAAAAATCTTAATTGAGTAGAAGTGATCTTAAATCAATGAAATTAAATAGATAAATTTAGGGTTCGATGCAATGAAAGGATTTGAAGGGAATTCCAGACATGGATGATTTAGTTATAACATTTCAATAGGGCGCTTTATTTACAAATATTATTTATATACAAATGTGTGGCGAGGCTTTTTTTTGCCTGTACGCCTGTAAAATTCCCTTTAAGTGGAGCCGTGGGCTGTGCATACAATGCCCTGGTATTCACTCTCATTGAACGGATAGTTGCAGTTTTAATTTTTGGAAATCTTTGTTTTGAACTTAAAATGATTGTAATTTTATTTACTTGTGATTTGTATCGTATTATTATTATTATTATTTAGCATCCTTTAGTGCATCTTTAATATTGTTTTATTTAGTTGTAAAATATCTTTTAAGTATGCTGCAACTACCGATTAAATGAGCACCGTTGGGAACCACGGGAAACCAACGGCCAGGACACGAATATATACAATTTATATAAACATATTTACAAGAGATAAGTAAATAAGAGAAATAAATTATAATGTAAAATATACCAGTTTTGCCATAGAAATAAAGATTTAAAAAAATTCAATTATTTACAATACTAAAAAATAGTTATAACAAGTAAATGACTGTCTTTCACATTATCATACGCAGTGATCGAATAATTCTTATTCTAAGAGACAACGGAACTATTTGGTCAAAGTGCGCGAAAACGGATTCAGTTAGTAATACTGTAACTACTACTTTAATGGACCTATTTTACCATGGCAAGGTAGACACAATTCTTTGAATAATAATAATAAGAAACAATATTAAAATAATTATGAAAAGCACATGCATCAAGTTTTAAGAGGATAAACTAAAATAACAGAACCTTCATTTGTTTCAATTCAATAATTTCTTGAACATAAAAAAGTCGAAACGATACTCGCAGAAAGGTTTTAAGCAAAAAAAGAATTCGATGAAATTCTATCTGTCGCCTCTTTTACTTCTTTTGGAAGTGAAATAACACTGAAATATTCGTGAATAATATGATTCTGTAAAAAGATGGTTGAGCGTTTATAAGACAATAAAAAAAGGAAGACTCATCCTCGTGGTTCGAGAGAAATTTCATTTTCATTGGGGGGAAGTTTGCTTTCAAGAATGAATAGAGATAATAAGAATAGAGAGAATGTTCGACGTGCAGTGCTCTACACTCGCCGGAAGGGTTCTCATTTTATTTGGAGCTGAGATTAAACGGGTTCTGCAGCACAATTTCATTAGAATTTATCGGCTCGTTTTTCGTAATTGTGGTTAGTTGAAAGAGAGGGGTTGGATGTAGTTGAGAGGGGGTGAAGAAGTGGGGGGTGGACAGAGCGGACTCTTCCAAACGAGTCCCACCTGCATCATCCGGACGGGTTCACTCGCTACGAAATGAAGGTATAAAATTAAGTATCGACTACTATCTCTTTACTTATTAACTACTTTATATTTTCATTAACCCTCAGAATGTGAATAATATGAATAAGAGAGAAAAATCGTTAAAATTAACTACACATACATTTTCTTCTATTTTTTAAAATGATTTTATATTGTAAAGAGGTATTTTAAAAACGCTCATTAATATCTACCAATTATCAAGCGAGCTACTAAGAAAGAAATACTTTCTTTTTTTACACATTCATATTAATTACATAATATATTCTAAACATAATATATAACAGAAAATGAATATTTATTCTGTTTTAAAATATATTCAAATATACGATTTATAAATAGAATTGGAACAGCATTATTTAAGAATTGGTTTAATTTAACTACTACATTATCATGGAGGATTATACAATAATCGAATTATTTAAAACTAATGGACAATGTTACGATATTTCAATTCATTCCAATATAGTTTTTATTGTTTAAATAAAAAGATGGATACGTGTATTTTCACACTACCTGTATATCTAACGTCTTTAAGAAACATACAATGTTCAAAACACTAAAATTTCTATGGACACATGAAATTAGAATTCTAATCTCATATTTCAAAAGAATTGTTTCACACACGACTACGGTTGTTTTTGTTAACGCCGTAAAAATGTCGATTTCCACGTGGCTTAAGTAGTTCCATATTAAAAAATATCGTTTAAATATTATCTCGTAATAGAACCGACACGATGGCACTTGAGCAGCGAACGGGTCCTCCTTGTACGCCGCTCTCCACCCAATCCGCACAAATGAACGACGCAAGGCCTCGGAGCGGGTTTCCAAGAAAAGATTCTCCAATAAACTCTTCGGAGGAGGAGCAGCAATTGAATTATTAGCGAGAAGAGACAGATTTGGTGAGAGACGGACGCTCACTGTTGCGGTTCCTTCAGTAAAGCAACGCCGATAAAACGAAACTTCACAATAAATTTCAACTTTTGCTTCGAAGCTCGGATAAAAGCAGATTAAATCATACTCGAAAGAAGAGACGCGGGAAATATATTGGAAGTTTAAACTCTTATTTAGCATTTCACTCTCGCCAAACAAATTTCCTCTGCCGTCTTCATTTTTTTCCTATGACCTACGGAAACTTACGTGGCATCTTGTTGGAGCACTTAATCACACGAGGAACTTTATAAAATAAACGAGATTACACCACCTAATATAGATAAAAGCTCTTACTCATTGTTGCTAACCGTGGCTTGTGGAGGAGCGTCTCGAATTATAGGGAGCAATACATTTAGAGGAAACTTAAACCAACTTAAAAAGGGAACTTGCGAAATGGCTTCATGAAGAGACAGTTTTGCTGGGAGCTAGCAATAACTTTTCCAGTGGGGGATGAAGCGGGAAGGGGTGGGGCACAGCACACGCGGTTTACTGCTCCGCGTCTTAGGATGGCGACCGTCCCCCGCCCTTCGAAGGTAACACACCCAGGCGTAAACTTGAAAGTAGAGGAAGTTTCTCAGTGCGTAATAAAGCTATTAAACCGGATATGCGCTTCTCCTAAGTCAAGGTGTTACGGCGCGTACGATGTATGTAGTTTCCGTCGAGAAATTGAGGGTATCGTCCAACCTTCACCTTTTGCTCGTGTCAGGGTGTTTTATGTAATCGACTATCTTTCACAAACTTATCTGAGCTAACTTTTCTGTAGTTGGGTATTCAATCTGCAAAATGGTTT
>NNCF01126129.1:67636-83103 GCA_002313205.1 Laupala kohalensis
ATATATATATAAATAATTGCATCAACATTTTACTGATTCTAGCACTATTAACGTTAATGATGTAATCTCGTAAAATAAATAATTAAAAACTTACTTTCTTTTATGGACGAATATTATTTTTATTTTTTTACCAAGTTTCGACGTGGATTTACGCCGTCCTCAGGTGACGCACAGACACTTAAAAACTATCTGGTTTCTACAATACTATATTATTACACGTTTGTGTTTCTGCTTTGTTGTAAACATATTTTGTGTTTATATTTCAGTTTATATCATGTTCATTTGTCCTGTTATTATTTGTTATTACTTGGTCTCCTGACGACGGTGTAAATGCACGTCGAAACGTAGTGAACTATTCACAAAAAATAAAAAATATTATTCGTGCATAAAATGTCGTAAGTTTTTAAGTATTTATTTTATAAAATTTTACTGAGCTTTATTTAATACACACGGAGCAGACGTTTCTGTGTTCTAACATGTCTTTTCGTGGGATTTAATGTTCAAATTCGTCTTCGTTCAAGGGAATATAGTTAATATCCTCAGAAGATTATAGGTATCAATCTTCGTTAATTTCACTAATCACGTCCCCACCTTCTTACTATTCTCTGTGCAATAAATCCCAGTTGAACACCAATCTGAAACTAAACGCTAAGATTAACACTCTCCTATTTTTTATCTCTCTTTCACACTCTCCTATTCTTCACTAACTTTTTTTTTTTTTTACCTTTTTTTTCTTCTTCTTACGAAAGACATCTCTTCAAAACGAATGTTTCATGACAAGACAAAATTATTGTTCTCGAAAGAGATGGTTCAAACTTTTTATGCTCATGCAGTGCGGTGAAGCGACATTCACAACAGTCCACTAATATATATTTACCACAAAGAAGAAATATAAATATGTTTCAATTGTAATGAATGAGATAGACAGCTAACATTTTGCGAAATGGTAAAAAAATATACCACAAGCTCCACAACAAGCTGCTAAAAAATGTCAAGAGAAAAGCCAATATCGGCTAAAAAGTCGATACCGCTGTCGTTTACAAAAAGCTACTTTAACGCTTGTTTGTGGTTTATTGCCAACAATAAATATAGAATAAGAGATATAAAATTAGGTAAGAAAATACGACGTATAGAATTAGGTCTGACATATTTGGTACGGAGTTATTAACAATATTCCACGAAAAGTTACATTTATACGAAAGGTTGTATTTATACTTTGCAAACAAAAGAACATAAGTGAAAACAAGACGTGTAGATGAAGTAACTGCGGGATTTGGGGAGATCTCATCCGATGTATAGATTTGAAAATTCAAAAGATCCTGAACGCATTTGTGCAAAATATAAGGGAAATATGTGTCACATACGAGAAATAAGGAATTAAGGAATTGTGATTTTTATTACAGGGTCGCAGCGGGCCATTGGTAACGTCCTCGCCTTAAGAACCAAAACACCCTGGTTCGAATACCGGTGCTGCCCGATGTTGACAGAACGTCCGAAACGTTGCAAACGAAGTACACAGATAAAGACGATGGATAATATCTTGTAATAAAAATGATACTCTAAAGTCGTCAAGAATTTTATGCAGAGAAGAAAGGGATTGCGAGTTGTAGGAGGAAGAGAGGGCGAGATATACCGGGTGCTTTTAAGTAAAGTCACTCTGTTCAGACCTACGTAGACTCCTTTCTGGAAGACGTATTTCCTTGGATACGTTACATGAACCCCGAGGAAAATGAATCTGCAATAAAAAATAATAGTTTGAATTTCGACCACCAGCGGAGAAAAGGGCACATAAAAGACGAAAAGATAAAAAAATAATCGAACCACAAAACTTTTATTACTCATGCATTTGTTCCATTTGAGACAGTCACGTGTTCAACAGTAGCACGAAGCGTTCACGTGTTACGCAGGAATAGTTCGTATGTTTCGTCCATGGACGCCATCTTTTTTTCAAGAATGAAATGTACACTGAACAAACGTGAGAGAAATAAAGTTTCGCGTTTCTTCCAATTTCTCTTTTATGTGCCCCCTTCTCACATGGTGGTCGAAATTTCAACTATTACTTTTCATTGCAGATTTCGACCCCCCACCCCCCATGGTCCAAGTAACGTATTTACAAAGTTCCAGCGAAATACGGCCCCCACAACGGACTTTACATAGGTCTAAACAGGGAAAATTATAAGCACCCGACATAAGAAAGATGAAGAGACGATAAAATTGTGATGAGAACGGTGGTAAATACTTAGATGATAGCGACGAAGGAAAAGTATGTGACATTGAAGATGAATCGGAATGAGATACGGTATTAAGAGATACGAAATTATTCTATATAATTCCCTGCCCAAGAATATAAAAGACATTATGAAATTGAATATCTTCAAATCCGCGGTTAAAAACTACCTCCTGCACCAGTGCTTCTACACTGTAAAAGAATTTATTGATTTTAATAAAAGTTAAATTCGTCTTGTACTTTATCACGCCATTGCTGTAGCACTTTTTAAATAACTTATAACAATTTCAAAAACTATTTTCTTGCATGATTGTGTTGCCGTATGGCTCATATTAATTTAGTTTTATGTGTACTCAACTTTGGCACGGTTGTGTACATTAATTCTGTAGCCCCATCCTGGCCCGGGTTTTTCTCCGTTTTTCCTTCGGGTAGAGGCGGATTTCTTATACAGGTTCTCTAGGCTTTGTCTAGGGGCGTGTTTATTGTAACAATAAATCGTGAATTTAGTGTTTTTTCAACTCTTATGATTTTTAAACACTATACTCAGAATAATCTATAGTTCGATAATAACTTGTACATGTAAATTTACAAACATATTTGCGTTAAATTACAAACATATTGACATTATATATGTATTATAACTCGCAGCTAACTTTTTATCTTATCTAGGAACTTTTGCTGAAATTTTTGAATCCGCCTCTGCCTTAGGGCCCTTGATCGGAATTGATGGAATACGTCCCTTGCTTGCTTCCGGAGAGTAAATCAGTTTATTGTCCTCCACGTGATCATACGCAGTTTGTACTGTTTTTTGACAATAAAATTATTATTACAAATTTATTATTATTATTGAGAAAGGTTTGAATGAAATAACTGTTTATAAGAACAGTCGTGTAACGTCGAAAGATGAGTTTTAAAACGAAAAAATTACCGCACTAATGTATAAATGTGTAACACGGAAAAGTGTCTGTGTGTCTGTCTCTGTTTGCAACTCAATCATGGCACTCAACCACTGAACTGATCGTGATTACATTCGCCAAGCAGATCGCCTATGTTCATCCTGGACATGTACTCGAACTTATTTAAAAAATGTGTCATAAAGAGAGAAATGGTTGTTGTCTGTAAACGTCGATAAAAGTGGGAAGAAAGTTATATTTGCTTACGATTCCTAAACAGTTAGAGGAACGCAATACTTTTTGCCTCAAAGGGTTACACAAAAAAAAGTCCGCGACAGTATATATCTATCTACAAAAATTAACCTAAATTATCGATAAAACGTTATTAAAAATAGAAGTGTAAACACTTCAATTTAAGAGAATAATTCAAGGAGGAAAAAAAATCAATTCTCATAAAATGTAATACTTTGTTTGTTTTATGCATTTAAATAGTAAAATTTGGACGAACGGTTTAGATTTGAAAATCGTTTTAATGAAGTGGTGGAACCGCACTTCGGCGCCACCCGCAGCAATTTCACATCCCTTGATAAGCCTAAGGAAGTCTTCCCTTTTGAACATCCTTGTTCCGCTCGCGATTACTTCCTCTTTCCACAAGAGGAACGAACGTCCGCTTCCATTGAACTGAAATATGATTGGCAGTTAACGGAGTCTCAAAGGCACCGAGCACCAATCCGCTTCTCTCTTCTACAAGCGCCCGCTCTCCCTCTTCTTTTTCACAGCGTAATGCGATTTTAACCCCCCCCCCCCCCCCCCACCCCCCATGCCGTCGTTCCCATTTTCGTTTGCGGTTAACGCAGACAAGCACCTGCCTCACCTGCATCACAATGCCGGAGGGGGGGGGGGTTAAAGGTCACAGGTCAATTGCCGAGTGAAGACGGAAGGGGTGGGAAAAGTTGGGCGACGACTATACTAGACACTCGCGCGAGGATTCCCGAGTCGTGTGATAACTTTCGATCAAGTGAAAATTGCGACTAGCCGGGAATCGAACCCGGGACGTCTGGTTGATATCAGGGGTGTTAACCGCTACACCACCCGTTCGCTTTCCACAATTGCGAACCATTTCCATCCAGATCTAAACCCCGGAAGACCCGAGATACTACCCCACGCTGGGGATAAACTGAACCTGACGGCACACTATGCTGTGTGCGCTTACGTACAGGTTTCACACGTGTAATGTTCGTTACGCATATATTAAGTGACGGTTTCACATGTACCTACGTGTTAAGGTTGGTAATACTTATATTTATTCCGTCTTTGGTGTATAGTTGTGGAAAGCGAACGGGTGGTGTAGTGGTTAGCACCCCTCCGATCAATGAGGAAGTCCGGGTTCGATTCCCGACCCGNGTGAAAGTTGTCACATATCTTCTCCACGTGTAGGGTACACGGAAGAAATATGTGCATTCCCAAGTCATCCATCGCGGCACCTGGGAGGACGTTTATGAATTTCAATTCACGTTGGAATTTTAAATTAAATTTAATGTATAATGTAGTTGTGAGGAAACCTCATTTGTGATCAATGGTTGAGAACGTTAGAAAACGATTGAATTCTTCCACTTCATAGAAGCATCTATATTTTTTATTCGTTCACCATTAATACATTTAATAATATCGTTCATTTCAGCCATTATCGAAACTACTGCTCTTTAGGTTAATAAAGTTTCTTCTAGGATGTCAAATAGATCATACTAAGAATATCTTATAATTTTAATCAATACATCAAAAGCTGAATAGCTCATACTATTAATTTTCCGGTAGAAATATCTTTTATCGCCCGATTCTCCTATTTTTCAACACCATATCTGTACGTTACTGAAAATTTTAGAAAAATATTTAATTTTTTCGGTTTTCGTAAATTGAAATTTTAGCTGGAGAGACGTAGAGGGCGTTTTGAATGATATCTCGGCGAAACCGTTTACGTTACGAGGAGAGTTGGATCTTCCCACAATCCACTTAAGATAACACATTTGATCATTTAAATAAATAAAAAAAGCATTTAAATTACAATAAATATAATATTTAAAATTTGTTTCAATGCGCGATGAGAATTGTAACGAACATTCCTAATTCTGAAAACAAAACAATTTTTTATAATTCATGTTTGATACGTGATTCATAACAGTGTAATTCTACTAATAATTCAATTTCATTTTTCAAATAATATTTTATATTCAAAGAGAAATATCGCTGGAGTCAAGTACTGAATAATAAAATGCTTCATAAATTCAATTAATTTTCAATATACTTTATGCATATTCAATAAAATAACCCGTGAATCACAGTTAAATATTCGTGTCACATGAAACGGAAGGTTGTTATCGAATGTGAATACACAAATCGGTTAAATAATTAAATGAGATTGATGAGATTCTGAAGACACGAATTATACACAAACCCTAAAACCTTAGAGTCCAAGAGAATGAAAATTATCTTGAGACTCTCGTTCACTTAGGCTCCTTTACTACGTAAGTAGAGCGAGATCATCTCCACAAATGATTCAAGGAAGTGCTTTTCCAACGAATGCAGTATTTTACCGTCAACGAAAATACACAGTATTCAGCTATTTTTTAAAATCACTTTGATGTTATATCTTCGGTAAAAAATAATAATATAATAGAACAACAATGTAAAACCTTTTTGCCGCCGTGTAAAAACTAAAGAAATTATTCCTAAAAAAACTTTTAGAGAATCCTAAAAACATGTTCAAGCAAAATTATTGTTTCGTGTTACTCCCAGTTTTCATAGTGGATTTCAAAATCTTACTTATACTTCATTTTTAAGAAGCAAACATTATTTTCGTCTCAATAATATCCACATTTAATTGTCGAACTGGGTCCATCTCGTAGCATAATCACCCAGTTCGAAAATTCTTTTTATAATTTTAGATATAAAAAATTGTTCAAATGATAAAACATCCAGAAGATATTTACAATTAAGTTTCAGGTAGTAGCTACATTTAATTAAATATTAGTTAAAAATTAGATATAAAGTGCAGACACGATGTATTATTGAATGTCCACTAGCGCTGGCGGTGGCCGTTCTGCGAACTGTTCGCCCGACGCTACCCGACTCCGCATTCCGAAACAATTGAAGATATATCAACAAAATTAGCGGTCTCATCAGGCGCAGCTCCCAATCCCGTGGCTTCCGCTGACGCGCACCGCTGGTCCGCTGGTCCGTTGGTCCGTTGGTCCGCATCCCTTATTCAAGGCCAATTAAGCACAAGCGGCGTGTCCTAGCAGCCAATAGCGGCATCGCATTCCTAGGGGTGAGGGACGCAGCGGAGGAAAGGTATCTTACACTAGAACTGCTCAACAAGGTGCAACGTCAGGATGAATTAATACCACATTTCATCTGAAATCGGTACTAATTTCCAAGCAAAAGGTCCTCTATCCCGCAGTTTTATTTAACGATTCAATATAATAATCGTGTAGAATCATCAAGCTCTCTGTAGATGTAAGGGTGGTTTTACTTTTTCATTTTAAAGATGTTCATAGCTTTTATTTCTTTCTTTACTGAAATACCGAAGTAGAAAAACTGTAGTGAATCTTAATTCAAATGTGTATTTTATCAAAAGAAGACCTATACATAGTTTGGTTTACAGAGTAAAAAAACAAAACTATCCTTCAGTTTATTACAATTACAACTGAGTATTATGAAAAATAAGTACTGTCCATCTCAATAGGCCATCACGAGAAAATAATTCAACTGCAAGTTTCCTTAGAATGTGACAACTCGGGAGCTCATTTTGAAGTTCACTTTTAAAAGCCTCGACATTAATTTTGGTTTGTGTGGGAAGCGCAGAGTTGAAAATGAGTCCATGGCAACCTCTGTACTGGAATACTTCTGGTCGTCGAATTTCTCACAACATTTTGCTACATAACATAAAAAGTTATAACTATAATTATAGTCTGAACACGGGCTCCAATGACCTTTGATGTCGACATGAGTCGTAAAGCCCTACAAAAATAAAAATAAAAAAATATTTGCGCCTAAGCGGTTTTCAAAAACTTCTGCTGTTTTCAGTGATCTACAATCAATGTTACAAAAGTATAAATAATAAAATAAACGGTTACTAAATTAATATTAAATATTTAATGAAATACAAAAATAAAAAAAAATTAAAAAAGAAAAGAATGTTGGAGCTAATAATTTAAAGATATGTTTTAATAATAATAATAATAATAGATTTTAGATTCGTAAAAGCTATGTAAATAATTGAATAAATTTTCCCGTCCAGACTAAGACTTTTATTCCTTTTAAAGTTAAGTAAACTGAATACACCAGAATTATCAAATTGTAAGAACATATATTTCGCAATGCACCTATCTTTTCCTGGTACTCGTTGAGACACCTTCTTGTGATTAGCATTCACAAGATTTTCGTAGACATTTTGATCTATCGCTACAGGGATTACGCTCAAGGTTTTTCGTTTTGACTTCCTACAACTATAACATTCGAAGAAAATCTCTTATCCATTAACAAGGTTTCTTATCCGGAACAAGGTAGAAGACATACATAACGAAAGACAGAATTAGAAGGAAATGAATAGTCTCTCCAGGAAAGAACAGACTATTTAGTTGGATTTTGAACACAGCGACTATGCAGCTAGTTGAGCCATTGTTCCATTTTTTCACCCTTCAACCGTCGGAGATTTAAATATCAAAAGGTCTGTTTCAGGGAACGACTTCAGTCCAGAGAGAACAATAGCTTCTTTATTCGTAATTCGCAATCGGATTACACGAAAACTCTCGTAAATGTTTTTCATTGAAAACGTATAATGTTTTTACTTGGTACTTGTGAGATGTTGGCAAAATCATCAAAGAATAATAAATTGAAGGCACTTGCCAATAATTTGCTCCATACTCAGTGTTTGCTAGTGTCGATGGCTACTGTGCAGCGGAAAACTCTTTTTAGCGATAATAAACCGATGAGCAACATAATAATGCCTTTCCATTTATAATTATAAGGAAGAATTAATAATGAAACAGGAGTACTTTCTTGAGGAATAGATCAGGATGTACTCTCTCCATCCTCCATCCGACACATCTGCGCACCAGGAACATTCTGCTTACTTGGCGAACCAAAAAATGTGAATCAGGATGAGCGGAGCACATTACGTTTCAAAAAATAATTATAAAAAACCCTGAGGATGGATAGAATATATCCGAAGCGTTGATGTTTTCCCGTGAATCGGACCTATTTCCGTAATATCAAGTGGTCAATAAATACTAAAAACGAGAACGATAATCATGAAAGTATGTAGACTTCGCAAAAATTTATGTGAAATTCGAGAGGAAAGTTTTGAAAATAATGCGCAGGAGACAACATCGTTATCGTACGAATACTCGCTTCGATTGTTCGCAATTATAAACAAAATTCTTCGACGATTTTTCCGGAAGGAAACATTTGCTCTCTGAATCTCTCATAAATTGATGGAAACAATCACTCGGAGTATCTCCTTTAATCTACTTGTACAGACAAGTTCAATCTTACCTGCACAAGAACAAAATGATTGGAAAAATGCAAAGTGATGATGGGTGAGGGAGTGAGATGAAAGTTAATTGTTAACAATGTTAAAATGATTTAATGACATGCTATGATATGATGAGAAATAATAATACAATACTGATTTCCTAGAGATGACATGATGATATGGAGAGAAGATCCTGGAAACCAGTTGGTTGAAGCTGTTGTAGAGTTGATCCGGATGGTTGACGTGTTGACAAAGAAAAAGTTGATGAGTAGTAAATCTCTGGTTGCACGTATCTTCTGAGGTGCAATTATAGGCTCGATCTTGCGAGAAAATGTCGGCTTGGCGACGAGAATAAAAGTAGCGATGCGATGTGTTCGAACGTAATAATCCCTATTGTGAAGGGTTAAAGAAGAGAAAATATATGTCGGTTTGGCGCCGACAGTAAAGAGTTCGAACTACGATAAGAGAGGCGAGATCAGAAGTTTATCCTCTCATTAGTAGTAGTAATCATAGTGGTCGTGTATTAGCACTGAATCTCGTGTAGAAGTAGCGTAGAGAGTAGAGAAGAGAAGAGGCCATGTGTTTTATATAGTCGGCGAAGGAACTTGTAATTAACTCAGCAAATTATATGATGATGAATAATTCTTCTATTTTTTTTAAAAAGTATAAGGCAAAATATTTGAATCAACCTATGGCTTGAAAGGAAAATTTCCTTAGCTTATCAACAATCAAGATAAATCACTTAAATTGACCAAAGAAATCGTTCTCCAGAGATGATTCACTTAGTAAATGATTCAATACATTGCCTTAAAAGATTCGACTCACTTGTTTAATGAGAACCTATCAAAAATGTCTGAACACTACTTATTACGGGAAGCGAGTAGAGGACCCAGGCAATGGTTGGCGAGGAAAAATGCAATGGATGCTCAATGAGTGCAATAACGCTACTTTCGTTACTTCCAACCACTGATCATGTCCGTTCTCTAACCCAGTTTTTGACATCCATCCTCACACAATGCACCCTTCTGGGGTGAAATTCAATTTCCAATGCAAGAAGTCAATCAATTGGAAGCAGCCTTGTTGTGCTTGATGAATTCCAATCATGAAAGGGTTATGGTATTCTGGCTGCTCGAGATGGCATCAACTGGGAGCAGCGTTTATCCATTACTCATTGTTCAGAACTTACGACCATTATTCATGAAGCTGACATTCATTTTTCATTGTGGAGTCGTTTCATCAACAACTTGAAACAGTACATTTCGAATAATTTTCCTTTCATATACATCATTAACAAAATATAACTATGATAAATTGATATTAACAATTGATAAATTAATTAATTACTCGTCGAATCAGATATTTCAATTTCTCTAACCGAAATATACACCACATGACTTTTTATAATTTTAAATTTTTGTCACAGACTAGAAAAAACACTACTTTTTTACCCACAAAGTATTCACAATATTGTGTCCATTACTATCACTGACTTTTGAAATGCAAAATTAAAGAACAAGCGTAATATGAAACATTGGCAATTTTGGTAATTATAATTAAAGTTTATTCGTAATCAAACGACATATTCAACTTTTCCATGTCTCAACGTTAAAGTAAAAAGACTGTGTAGTAATTTTCCGTGACATTTTTTTGAGACTTTCACATGAAAACGAAATTGACGAGTGGATCAATCTTTCTAAGAGTTTTTACATACAGCTCCTTTTATCCCTTTCGGGTTGTGCGTAGCATTATGAAAATGTAACGCAAAGTAAATGTGTTACGAGTGGAACTTAATTGACGCAATGTGAATTATTTAATGTTGGAAAATTACATACATAATCATATTGAGAAAATGAAATTTTCTAGCTCTTGAGGTATAATTTATTCATCAACCGTAACTCGATATTTTGTGTCTGTCCAAAAAGCAAATTTGTTTCAACAGTTCATATCAAATACTTGCAAAAGGCTTCGATAAAGTAATCATAGACGCAGGGCAATCGGCAATAGTATTAATTGTTTGTATTAGTTAATTAATTGACTATTGTTTATTTTAGTTTCAAATTTACTAGATTACGTCGAACTTAAATTATTTATCACCACATAAATTATCTGACAAACATTTATTGTTTGGTTTGGCGCTGATTAGCTTAGTTTCATTTATTAAAGAGAAATAAAAGACCGTAAAATATTTAATAATAATAATAATAAATTTATTGTCAAAAAACANTATGACCACGTGGAGGACAATAAACTAATTTACTCTCCGGAAGCAAGCAAGGGACCATCCCATCAATTCCGATCAAGGGCCCTAAGGCAGAGGCGGATTCAAAAAAATTCAGCAAAAGTTCCTAGATAAGACAAAAAGTTAGCTGCGAGTTATAATACTAATAGAATGTCAATATGTTTGTAATTTTACGCAAAAAATTACATGTACAAGTTATTATCGAACTATAGATTATTCTGAGTATAGAGTTTAAAAATCATAAGAGTTGAAAACCCCCCCACTAAATTCACGATTTATTGTTACAATAAACACGTCCCTAGACAAAGCATAGAGAAACTGTATAAGAAATCCGCCTCTACCCGAATTTTCATTTTGGAACCATGAAATTGATGTACACCAAAATTTATAGGAGGTGGTTCTACATTAGAACAACCCATATGAACCTAGTTTGAACTAAGGGGTCTAAGGATATTTTCGTTGACAAGCCCTAAAGCCCCCTCCCCCCCCTCCAAAAAAAAAAAAAAAAAATTTTTNACGCAGACCTCCCTCTCCCATTGTAATGAAGCATGTGCATATGAAGCGCATATGATGTCTAGAGCTAGCGTCTTCGCTTTCAGGACTCATGACCTGAACCTAAGGAACTATAAGTACAAGGATTCGTATGCGCCATGATGGATCTGACGAAACTGGCGCCCTTACAAGTACACGTATCCGGAGACCGCTTTGGAAATATATTTTACATTACTTTTATTGTTAACGAAAGAGTATTTATCTGACGTGGTTAACAAATAGTGTCTACAAATCAAAATTCATCATAATGTCTTCAAATTTTTTTTCGGATATCTGTTGACAAATAGGCAAGTATACATTTGAATATACTTTTGTTAACATATAATTTCTATAAATCGTAGACAAATGTATACATGAGTATTATATATACATTTATAAATACCTATTTAATAATCATTATATTGTTAAATATTCTAATTGCCAATTCAATTTTTAACATCGGTCTACAGAGGTCCTGCTGAAATGCATACATATATAACCTATAACAGGATAAAATGCGTTGACATTAATTACACATAGTTTAATACAACAGTATAATTATGATGTAAAATTTGTCTCCTATAGTGAATTACATGTATACTCCCTACGAATGAGGTGAATGGACTACCTGAACAAGTTATAGGATTACGATATGAGTGAAACACCGATTTTTGATGACTTCATCACCTTCGGAATTCTAATAAGATTCACATATCATAACTAATAATATGTCAAATTCATTGTCTTACATTGAAACAAAATGTTCTATTATGTACTTTAGTACGTACTGTATTATGTTCTCTAATGTCGCGATTTGACTTGTCGCTCAAACTTCCAGTCTTCTCGGTTAAGTTTCGACATAAATTCACGCGATTATAAAAACTTTTTTAAAAAATCAAATCGTAATATTTTTGTATCACGACCCGACTCAGAAACCATTCACAATTTCATCACGATATTCTTTTTCATCAATAAATTGTCAAAAAGATGATAAATTCTCTAAATGAAAGCGGCGCGACTCCTATGTTTACAAGCGCTACGTCATATTTTTGACACCATGTCAGATCCAGAATGGCGCATGCGAGTACCTGTACTTACAGCGCATGCGAAAACCGGAAACTCGACAAAAGATAAAATAATTTTAAAAAATTTGGGTTCGCACTCAAGCCACAACAGGAACCTATTATTGAACGCAAAATTTGATTTCGTATTGTCGTTAGCAATACTCACACTAAAGAACTGTACGGAAAATATGTGTCGTCCGGGGTGGATGGGGGAATCCCAGCCGAAAACCTCATACACGGGTCCGAACCTGTGCTCTCCCGTGCGAGGACGCTATCAATACTCTACCAGTATTGATAACTTTATAAAAATTAAAAAAAAAGCTCAAGAGAAGAAAAAGATGTAGTTAGACATAAAAGCAAAAAACGTGTTTTAACAACAAATATACACTGTGTATTCAAAACGTTCCAGGACTCACAGATCAAACAACACAACGAAATTACGTCTATTTATTGTAAGGTTTCTACATAGTCTGCCCCAAATTCGATATTGCGCCCAGCACGAATCTTCAGCTCCATCGTCACCTTCTGGAACGCCAGTACTGGAATACTTGTCCTCACCGCCGCTTCAATCGTCTCTACCGATGTGAATCGCTGCCACTTCAACTTCAATTTGAGTTTAGGAAACAAAAAATCGTCTAGGGGGACAGATGAAGTGAGTTCGCAGGGTGGTTGGTACAGAAAACTTGTCGTTTCGTCAAAAACTCCCTTTAAATAATGGACTTGTGAGCCGGTGTTTTGTCGTGCAACAACCACCACTCGCCACTGTCCAACAATTTTGGCGTTACGCGCCGCAGTCGCTTCAAACGTCGATCCAAAACGTCTCTGTAGAATGTTCCAGTAACAGCGGAAGAGGAACCTCGACGAAGAAACTCTCTGTGAATGATACTCCGACTGTCGGAAAAGGTGATCAACAATGTTCTCGTCTTTCATTTAGAAGCACGAACTTTTTTAATCGGCTGCTTCTTTCCAGGACTCGTCCATTCAATACTTTGGCGTTTTGTCTCCGGATAGTACTCTAGACACCAAGTCGCGTCTCCGGTGACAATGTTTTGCAGGAAATTTGGATTTTGATCGGCCATGAAAACCAACTGTTCGCAGACAAACACCCGATGCTCTTTTTGCTCCTCAGTGAACGAATGCGGCACGAAGCGCGCGCACAGTTTTCTTTTTTGAAATCTTCTGCCATAATCGTGAAAACTGATCCCACGCTCAGGTTTAGTGAACCTGCTATCGTTTCAATCTCACTTTTGAACCTTTTCCACATTTTCATCATTGCGTCTTGAAAGCGGACGACCTGATCTCTCATCATCATCTCTCCCATCCTTGAACCTCGAGAACCACTCATTGCATCATCGCCATAGACAGCCTTAATCATTACATAAGTTTCAGTGCGCGATTTGCCCAAATTTAAAACAAAATTTGATGTTAGTTCGTTGCTCCATACTGTCACGATGACAAGAGCACACTGTAACACTTCACAAGAATCGCCGCCTACAGGATAGAACATGCCCGAATTAAATGAAACTAAGTCTCTGTATCGCCTAAGGTCGTTCCTACGCAATACAATTTATTCCGCGGTGATGGCGCCACCTGTACTGTTGTCAGGGCGACAGTCCTGGAACGATTTGAATACACTGTGTATAAATATACACATTTTGCTATTTTTGGTGAGGTGGCAACGGAGAATGGATTGAAATGAAAACATCTGTTTCGTATTTCGATTTCGTTCATTCTCTCAGTTGGCGAGAACTCATTCGCTTGTTATATGTTGCCATGGACACCACTCTCCAGCACTGTCAGGTCCCGAAAGAGTTCTCCTCAACTGAGAGAATAAATGAAATTCCAAATGAAGTTCCCAATCATTGTTCTCAAAATAACTATCACATACTAATTGAGAAAGCAGACAATATTTGAAACAAAGCTTTATTTTTTACTTCAACAATTCTAATAGTATTCACCAGAGAGGTAGAAGGGAAAATATCTCACTCTACCTACGTCAAAATGACAATACCTTTTTATGAACACGGCCCCAATACTGTTCGTAAAACACATTAATTTCAGACAGTTATTCTCAATGCTTCCATCGATCGTACGAATGGGTCCTCGGTGAACCCCTTCCGTCCGTACCCATTATATCATGTCAAGCAATGAAACTCGACGAAGTCACTATATCTGCACCCGGAGGGGACATCGTCGCATGCAGCATTCGTCCCCGGCCAGTATTTACTTCACGTACTGCTGTGGGAGAGATGGGTGTGTTTGAAAGTAAACCTAATAGTCGTTCATTCCTGGTAACAACTATAGTCACAGTGCCAACAACATAACACCTCACCTGTCTGCGATGAGCGTTAATTAAGGTCTGCGCTATCGAGTACTTCTGAATAACTCGTGACTAAAAAAACAATTTTTAAATATGGTGGAATTAAAAAAATATTTTTCGTGATAAACTTTTTGAAAGAAACAATATTTTACGAATGAACTGAAAACATTATCGGAACATGAAATAACAAAATTGACGTAGTTATTGAAATATTAAAAACAACACATCGAGATCGAAATAAAAAAAACCAAAAAAAAAACCGACATCGTAACATGGATAATTACGATCCTAAAAATATACATAAAGACAAAAACGTCATTCATAATTGGGGTAAACAATAAACATTCAATAAACAAACAATACAATGACCATTCAATAATGGGGTTACAATATTCTTTGTATCACGGATGCACGCTCCAAATATATTCCTTCATTTCGCTGAAAACGTTAGAATTAACAGGAAAAAAGGTTATTGTGGCTGATATAAGAGTAAATGAAAAAATAATAATTTTCATGAAAAAATATGATCAAAAAATTGCTACAAGGAAAATTAATAAATTTTTTCTTCAAGTTTTTCTGTTGTTCGAGTTCGACTGATTTTGTCGTTTCATGTTAATACGCGTGAAAAAATGAAATTTCTCCGGATCTCCTTCGTGTAGA
>NNCF01126129.1:91187-124563 GCA_002313205.1 Laupala kohalensis
AATTTCCTTTGCATAATATAAATTTTAGATGGAAGTCAGGCCTTTTATTGAAAGGAACGACTTTTCAGACAGGTATAATTAATTTCATAATTGGATTTCGAAACACAAATTTCATTTCAGCCGTGTAAATTCATTCAATAAATAAAATAATTAACTGACCATTGGAGAAATACTCCAATGACAACGCGACCCACCTTTTTTTCTTTTGATCTTTCCTCGCAACTACATACAAACTGTCGTATTCCGATGTCGTATTTCTCGAACGAAAAATTCGTCTTAAATCCCCATTAAAAGTCGTCTATTAAATATTTTGGTGGTAATTTCATTAGTATTTATATAAATGTATTATTTTTTAGGGTTGGCTTATAATTACGCGTTTTTACAACGCCAATGTTCCGGCAATTTATTCTGCCTTCATCAGGGCTACAAAGAACACACACAAATAGGATTTTTTTTTCTGTCTTAAGAACAACAGAAACAAACACACAATTTAAAACATTATCTATATTTACAAAGAACTACAATAATAGAAATACAAGTTAAAAGTCCACATCATTATCTAAATTTCGTTAGTATTTTACAATGGTGTGTAGTTTTCATTAATAATGAAATTAAAAGGTTAAAATACTATCGTTAGGTATAAAGTTTCCTACTTTAAAATTTGTAGAAAAGAAACGGTTAATTTTAATTTAATTTTAAATGAACAATATTTCGTTTAAATCAACAGGGAGATGGATAGCTAAGTTCAGTACTTAGCTGTCCCTAATCGTAGCTTTGACAGGAGGAAACACTCGAAATCCATAAATGTCTCCTTCCCAATTTTCCTCAAGCACTACACAATATTAGGCGTGCGCTTGAAATAGACTGAGTAACAATACTACTAATAATAATACAAATAAAAATAATACAATTATTGCCAAAAAAAAAAGTTAGAAACTGCATATGACTACGTGGAGAAGGAACCAATTTACTCTCCGGAAGCAAGCAAGGGACCATCCCATCAATTCCGATCAACAGCCCTAACGTGCAGGCATATTTAACATTTCAGCACACTCCTAAGTTAAGAATAAAAAAAGTTAGCTACGTGCTATAATATTAACAGAATATCAAAAACATTAATAATAAAATAAGAATATTATTATTAAACTAAAGATTATTCGGAATATATTGTTTAACATAACTCTAAATACGAGATAAATTATTTCAATAGACCGTCGATATAAATAATACGCCTCTACCATTTTGCAATCTGGATAAAAATCGTTAATTGAAATTGAATTTAACATGTTTATTATAAATAAAGCGAGATGGATTTAGCGTTGGATCCGCATTCCACTGACCTCAGCCTCAGCCATAACGGGATTCGTTGTTCCATTCGTAGAGAATTAATAAAAGAAATGTTCGTCTTGTAGCGAGCACCCAATGGAGGAACGCAACGTGGTGCAGCGGCAGAGAGGGACAAGAGGGTGTTGGTCGCCCCCAGTGGGGGTGGGGGTGGGACTGCAGCGGAGGCGGAGGCGGCAGTAAATTACAGCGCGACAACAGGAGACCGGGGGAGGAGCGACCGCAGCGACGAGGCGGGCATGGGCGCAATTACACCACGCTATTGCTCGTTGGTAAACCACCCCTTCCCATCCCTTACCGCCTAACACCCTGGGATGCGCTACTCGGACGAAGGATGGGAACAAGCAGGAGGATAAAAATATAATAAAGAGCACAAAACAGAGAGAGAGAAAACAAAATTTAAAAAAATTCTGAAATACATTAAAATACAAAAAAGAAAAGAATGGAACACTAAAATATATCTGTTTCATTTTCGGTGCGAGGTTTCAAATCTACGTTAAGTAAATCCTCCTTCGGTCAAAGTTAAAGTTTAATCCTTAGAATTTAACTCCCGACTTCGAACTTTTGTTCATTTATCAAAAGAGAACATTTTATACAAATTTATTGCTGCAAACAAGTAATTAAATTACTTATAAAGCCACAATTACAACTGTAGTTCATCAGGTAAGGTAAAAAACCCTACTATTTTACTATATTTAATCTACGTTCGAAAAAAGAAAAAAAAGACTTCAGAAAAATTATTTTTAACATTGTGCATCATAAAATCACAAAACGTATTCACAAAAATAACATAAAATGACAATAAAGTCAAGTTGCATAAAATTCTGAAATTAGTTATGAAACAACGTATTGAGACAATAAATTCCTGGAGCGTAGAAATAAGTATTGCTGCGCAGAGAACTACAACAGGTAGTTGAATACGTAATTCATAATTACAAATACCAATTTACAAATATCAATTTTTGGATGAGGCTGATTGACAATGATAACTTTTTCTTACTTATTTTAGAAATAAAATTTTCTTTGTTTGATATTTGTATCTCGTCCTTCTTCTATTTCATAGAAAATGACAAATTCTCAAAATTCTACTGCGAATTTTCTCCTTTCTATAGAGATCTAATAATCATTTATGAGTGAATATTAAGAGACCAATAATCTTCCATGAACCTGACCTAACCATCCATCAGAACTCCGTTAACTGGACGCGTGGTATTCGAAATTCGATGATGTTCTATGCAAAACGCTGCGACGGCCATTTCCAGACGTCCTCATGTGTGACACGGATTCACCCCCATTTCCATATTCCGCAATGAATAATATGATAGATGCTCTGAAGTATTGCGAGGGAGTGTTTTCGTCCAATTTACATGGATATCCATGATTCCAGAAAGGACGCGCTTTCTAATTGAACCCAATACAGCGGAAGCACATCTCTTGGATTCTGGGATTCTTCGTCCTAACATAACCTCAATTCCAATCGCAACTCATTTTCCTCGTCAATAAATTTCTCTTTTTCTAGATATTTTACACCCAATTACACAGAGCGTGTTAGGAAATTATGGCAATCAGTCGAAAAACCTTCATGAGATCTCCTCTCGTATCTTTGAGAATTGGCTCTTGAAGAGTCCGTTTTCGAATTTTGTCGATGTTGTCCATGTCGTATGTGTATGTATGATAAGAATTTTGTGCCCCCGATAACCCACGAACAAATTGATGAATCTGGGAATATAAGTCTATTTCTGGACAGAAGCTCATTCCGACTTAAATTTACACACCGCAATCCACATCCGGTTTCTTAAAACGAAACATTTTGAAAGTATGAGTATGCATTTTGATTGGTCAGTTAATTCTGTATAGAGATTGCTAAATCCCACTCCTGTACGCTGCACCGCTTGCGAGATACAGCGAAAAAAACGCGAATCTTAGAGACGCCATTTTCAAATCTGCCAATAAGGTTATTGCGAAGACTGTGATGCGGAAGATAATTCATGCAATCTACACTTGAATGTGTGATTATGACGTTTAGATGTTTACCATGTAATGCGATGATAAATATTTTGAAACCGAGTGATTTTTCTATAAAACAACTAATTTAATATAATAAAATAAAAATAATTTCATTTTGAAGTGAAAGATTCGTTTTACAACACCAACGTTTCGGCAATTAATTTTGCCTTCATCAGGGCTACAAAGATCGTACACAATTACATTATTTACATTAATGATTACTCACTTTCTAACTATGAAATAACTGTTATTGCTGTTGGTAATTGACGATGGTGTGGTTCCATATCATACAGGTATGTTGTTTTCTATTATAATAAGACTTTTTGGGTATGTTTTTGTAACAGTTATTTCATAGTTGTAAAACGAATCTTTTATTGATGACCAATTCTCGAATATACCGTTCCGTTATATAATATACATTAGTCAAGATCAACATCATAAGGTAATTGGAAAGTTGAGGGGGGCTAACTCCAGATTTTTTCTCTTTTTAGATTCTATTATACTGATCCACAACAGAATTTGAAAACGTCGTCGTGAATTAAGTAGTAAATATGATAACATTACCCGCGGTCACCCAGTCTATAACATAATGTCTTACACGAACATTACTTAAACTGTAACACCCTTGAATTTGTGATCGAAATTGTCAGGTTAGTGAACAACGATCAATACGAACGTAATTAAGCTTTTCAGTATTTATCCAAGAGAATATTAAAATATAAGAGTTGCGTTGCCCCATCCTGGAACCGGTTAATTTCCAGTTTTCTTTCAGTTAGAGACTGATTTTATAAACGGATATTTCGGGACGGCGGTCTGTTGTAATAATTAATCTTGAATTTAATTATTTTCATACTTACGATGTATAAAGAATATTTTCCGGATAATCTTTAGTTTGATGATAATATCCACTTGTGAAATACTTCTTATCATGTTTTATTAAATACAAATTTGTTCGTATTCTATTAATATTATAACTATTTTTATTCTTGTGTTAGGAGTAAAGTGTTGAAATGTTAAATACGTCTCTGCCTTAGGGCCCTCGATTGGAATTGATGGGTTGGTCCCTTGCTTGCTTCCGGAGAGTAAATGAGTTTATTGTCCTCCACGTGGTCATACGCAGATTGTAACTGCTTTTTGACAGAACATTTATTTATTTATTGATAGAATCTTGCATATTCTGATGCAACATGTAGCTAAGAACTTTCAGCTATTTTCTTTTTCTTTGTGTATTTGTTAAATAAAAATTACGACGGACCGGGACTCGAACCCTGGAGTACCTGCTCCGGCCGCGGGTGTGCTGTCCACTGCACCATCCGCCTCGTCTCCCACGAGCAGGTACTCGGAAGTTGTGACTTAAGATACACAATATATGTCGTATTATGTAAAACGAAATTATGTCAATTAACCTCTTACGGTACTTTCGATGTAGCAACCGCTAATGTTCCCAATTTCTAGCGCGCATCCTTTCAAACCTTTAAGTGCCACTAGTGTATGCAATAATGTACTAGTATCTAACCTAACCTCCATCGCACCATCCACCGCGTAGGCGACTGACTACAACTGCATTTGCTTCAAGGGGTGGGGGTGGGTGGAGGAGGAGGAGGGGGTGGGGGATGGCTATAACGTCGCTGAAAGAGAGAGAGAGAGAACCCATTAGCTTCGCTGATCTGCACAGCAGCTGGGGGTTTACCTGTACGAGCGTGCGTTGCATACTTGTTCCCTTGCTCCTTATTCGTGTTGCTTTAATACCACTGTTTCCATTCTCTTTGCTCGATTTCTACCTCCGTTCGTCCTGTGCGCTTTATCCATCTTCCGTTATCTCATATATTTTTCTAAGGAGCGCGCCCTCATCTATAGACAACTAGCTGAAATTCTTTCTCGTTACACCAACGAACCCACTCACCGGAAGCGTCGCAAGTCGAATTTTTTGCTTCCGGTGCAAGATACAATTGCGGAAGCGCGGATGCACCATTTCATTAAAACCCTCATAAACTCTAAACCATTCGTGCAAACTTTACCATGTACAGATTTTTCTTATCTTTGTTAAATGCACAAAACAAAGAATCCATTTAATTTGACGAAGGTTCACTTTTTTTCCTTCTTAAATTCCTCGCTTAAATTAATGTATTTCAACATTTATATTTTTCATAACGTTTTTTTCGATAATTTAAATTACCCTTTTTAGTAGACCGACAGACATATTGACTTTCGCATTACGCATTTATATATTAGTGTGGATTTTCCAGGTAGAGCTCGAAGCGAGATAGGACGGAGGATAGAACATAGAAAGGACAGAATTTATAATGAGGATGAATGTAATTAATACGGCCAGTATTTGTGACAAGAGAAAACTAATTGAAACCAAAGAATGGTTTAGAATTTGTGGAGAATAAACCAAAAATTAGAATAATACGAGATGCAAGACAGAAGTTAGTGTAGATGTAAAATGCGAGAGTTAGATAAGAAAGGGAAGAAACTGAAACGAGAAGTGAAGTACACTAAAAGGAGGTAAATCANGTCAGGGTCATCCGCCGTAAAATGCAGAAAAGTAATTATTAAATTTTTACTAGTTTCAGCGTCACAAGTTTTTATATTTAATATTTTAATATTAGTTTAATAATCTATTTAAAAAATTTAATTTCAGTTATCTGTAACGTGTATTTTTCTAAATTTAAATGTATTTACATATTCTGCCACCGGGTAAGATCTGCCCCTTTGCAGTTAAATAAATATTAAGTGAACTGAAGGAGAGAAATATATTAAGATGAAGAACTCTGAGTCGACATCAAAGGTCATTAGAGCCCTTAAAACTCGTACAGGTAGGGATAATGCAGTTACGCACTAGGGAGAGCCAACATGACTCTCCCTAGTGGGACTTGCTGAATGACTCAACCATACCCACTAAAAACCCTCCTGAATTACAAATCGAAACTCAAATATCAACATATTTAAGAAACATTACATATATCATTAAANATCGAAGAGAACAAGAGGTGACCAAGGGAGGTCAGATAAGGAGAAATGAAGGATCCTGGCACAAGTAAGTGGAAGTAATGCCAGACTCAGCTCGGGGTCCCGTGTTCGCCAAGCACGTACTTACTAGATGTAACTCCCCTGGAGGGATCTTCTTGGGATGGAGGTATGCTTTTCTCGCGTGTCTTGTCATGGCTATAGCGTAATCTTCCCCAAGTCGTCCACTCCACAACTGAGCGTAGCCGCAAAGCTCACCACTCCAAGTGAAGCTGCACTTGGCCGACGAAACGTGGTAACCTCTCGCGGCGCGGACGTAGCGAAAAAAAACAAACAAACAAACCCCCCACCCGCTCGACAGGTAAATGCGCGTCCGCTACGCTCGATAGCTTTAGTGCCGCGAGTCGTGTTTATTCCATGGTCGCCCCAAGAGGAAAAGTGGATCGTAAGAGTTTACCCAGAATCGGTGGCGGATCTCAACCGTAATCAGGGGAGGGGCTAACCAGGGAGAATTTTTGTTTAAGAATTATGCTTTTTACAACAAATTTCACACATATTATCTGTAAATAAAATGTATCAAATAAATAATTAACAATTATCAATCTAGTATTATTAATATTAATAACAATTACTTATAAATGTCATTAACATGGTATTATTAATTTTATTAACATGGTGTTATTAATAAATAACAGTTATATTATTAATAACAACAATCATAACTAATAACAGTGATTAATCCGGTAACACTGCATTGCGCAGATTCAGATGAGGTAAGAAACATTTTACCACCTACTACGTTTCAATGTGAAATTGTTTAACTTCCCTTTGTAAATTAAAATGTTTCTTCATTTCTATGTGACAAAAACAATCAATAATTTACTAATATTATGGAATTTCAATATTTAATCATATTTCCAAATCTTAAGAATTTTTTTTGAAAGCATTGAAAGTGTTCTGTATCACACAATGATTAATATCAATTATTCAAAAAAAATCATGCAGTGTACATTATGTATCAGCTACTTCCCTTGTTTTATGAAATATAAAAGCGTTGAAATGGACAGAATATGAAACAAAACAACAACAACAACAACAACAATTATAATCGTTAAAGGTTTGATAAGAGATCAATAATTTTCATTGAAAATCCCAAAAAGTAATACTTCATACGTTAATCAATGCAGTCCAAAGATAAGTGAAATTATATTTGTATTTCATCCTTTATAAGAACAATAGCTGGCTCGTTTAAGAGTTACACAAATTTCAGATAATTGAGAAGTCTATAAAAATACTATTACGTATGAAAACGTGAACAAATTCTTAAAATCGAACATGGAGGGAACTTAATAGTGACATTGCATTGCGAATTGAGTTAAATTACCCTAGTGATACACATACCTGCTAAAAAAGGATCTTCGTTACACATTTAAATGGCACAAAACTCTTTTAAACAACTGCTTTTACAGCGACATCACATCGTTCGCTTCTCATGAAATGGTTACTTGCTACACAAAAGGAAACGTAAGCAACGGTTAATTCCAATACAAAGGAATTATCCCCAGATACGCAAACTTAATCTTCGAAAAACGACATGAAAATATGTCATCCAAAAGTAAGAGAAGTTATACCTCCTGGAACACCTGTTACCTCACATTTTCATTAAGGAACATCAACAATGTAAGTACTCGAATCCAATCGCAAAGAAAGTGGAACATTGTGGGTTCCCATTTGTTGCTGATAGTCTCCAATATCGATACGACTCAATAAAGAAAATCCGTTTCAATCATCACCATCCACATGCGTTCAACGCGGTATCAAAGGGATCCGACATCAACCCCATCCATCGGGGTACAATGACGTATCATCCCCCTCCCCTTCTCTACGCAGTGGGGAACAATAGGATCCGAAGTCCGTTGCGGCAGCAGCCTGCGCCATCGCCGCCGTCATGTCGAGCAGCGGCGATATTTCACACGCGACAGCGCTATCTCAGCGAGATAAAAAGCGATCTCCGCCTGCGATATTGCCGCGAAGCGCCCTGCGTCGCCGGGGAACCCTTTCATGGACCACCGGACGCACTTCCGTCTCCCACCCCTCATCCCAACCCTCCCTTTCCGGCACGTCAATTCCTCTCTCCGCTGCCATTACCTTACCTATATTCCTTCACTTCTAGAGCCCTTCCTCTCCTTATAAATTAAAGGCGCAAAGCAAAGCCTCATCCTTCAAATTCCCTTCGTCCTTCAGTCGTTTATCTCTCCAACCCGTTCCATATCCAAAAAAGATTGCCTCCTTCATGAAATTAGAAATTGTATCTCCCACTAAATACTGTCAGCGGTGGTGGTCTAGTGGTAGCGTCTACGTCACCGTGATCCCGTTGAGCGGTAGAGCGTGGGTTCAAACCCTGTTCGATCGAACTAGGAGAGGTTTACAGCTAGGGTTTCCCTCACCTACTCCAGACAAATGTCGGTTCGGTACCATAAGTTCCCCGGCTATCCAATATCTCTCCTTCCCAAGTCCAACGGTTAGGTGGAAGACCTCATGGTCCGAAGGCATAAAATAAATAAATAATAAATAAGTACACGCTCTCAAGTTCTGATACTGATACGCCCAATTTTTCTCTCTCCATCCCTTAACCTTTGAAACCACTGTCTCTCCGTCCTCACATACGCGCCGCCTCGGGGCGTTTCAAGGAACGGTCTTCTGCCCTGGCCGCTGTCGCCGCCAATACCAATATCCAACTTTTATAAATTCGCTGTCAGGTCGCCGACGCCGAGGGTGGGAGGACGAGCGAATGAGCCGACGGACGGACCAACCGAGCGAGCGAGTGAGACGCCTTGACGCGTCCATCTCGTGGTGGGTCGTGGGGATCGATACTCGACTGGAGTCGGCGATATTGAAACGCGTATCGGATTATTTGTATACACGTCGCTTCACGTCGTGTGGTGAAGTGTGGTTACAGCGAATGGAAAAATTTTCTAGTTTCGGAAACGAGTTCAATATTTTAAATTTTCCAGAGAATAATTCTTATTTAAGGTGGGGCTAGCGAATGTAGAATTAAATCTATCTAAAGAATCTGAAATCTCCACAAATAAACAGAGTCACATGCATTTATTGTAACTTCAAATTCAAAAACATACCTCATCGGTCATTTAAAAGAGATTACTGCAATTACAATTTACGGTGTAAAACTTTGCGTCTAATTTTCAAAAAACGACCAACTCTTAAATGACGAAAGTGACCGAAGTTTACTTTGATTTGAAGTAAATTTTTATTTAAAAAATTGAATTATATTTGAAATTGTGTTAAAGCAATGATAATAAAAATCCAGAAAATAATTAAATATCTCAGTGACTTGACGTACTTGGAGTGCTAGTGTCTCCTTAAGTAAAATATACGACATACAAAACAGCACAAGGAAGCACGAGAGGAAGGAGAAGAATTATATCACGCAAAAAAAGTTAAGAGTTAAGGAAAATTATTCCGCCTAAAAAATAAGTGAAATTACTTAAACTGCGTCTTTCAACACTAGACAAAAAACCAAAAATCAAAATCTAGGTATGCCGTAAAGTGTAACAAAATTTGTTTGTGAATAGTATTTTATTTTGATACCACAGTACGCTATTATCGATGAATTAAAGAATAAATAAAACTTCAAAATAAATTTAAAATTCAATGCTCTTCAAAACAGAAGGAACTGCATTCACTGCATTCACTCATTATACATTTATTTTGTGTAATTTAAGAAATAATTTTAAATTTCTATGCATATCACAGAATCTCATTACTCTACAGATTTAACACGGCATTACTCTGATCAATATTTAAGTGTACTTTTATCTAGTATTGTTTATTCACAAAAAATAGTTCCTATTGGAGTTCATTATAGCGATCAGTTCCCTTTTACTCCTCAGACGCAAAGAAATCCATTTCTGTAGACTTCATCGTACTGTCGTTATGATCCTGTACCAAAAACGAAAAAAGAAAAAAGAGAGTTTCATATATATAAATAAATTTGTCAAAAAACAGTACAAACTGCGTATGACCACGTGGTGGACGTTAAAGTAATATACTCTCCGGAAGCAAGCAAAGGACCATCCCATCAATTCCGATCAAGGGCCCTAAGGCAGAGGCTAAGGATTCAAAAATTTCAGCAAAAGTTCCTAGATAAGATAAAAAGTTAGCTGCGAGTTATAATACTAATAGAATGTCAATATGTTTGTAATTTAACGCAAATGTGTTTGTAAATTTACATTAAAATTAAATAGATGTAAATTAAAGACATGCAAATTAAAGAGAAAGTAACTTTGAGAGAACGTTCAGCTTGAAAGAGAATAATAATCTCTGTCATTCGGAGAGAGAGAGGGGAAGGTACTGAACCAATGAAAGCAGGTTGCAAAACTAGCCTTCAATCAAGAACTGATTTTATTTCATTTTCGTTCCAAAGTACACGTTTACTTCATGCAAGCGACCGCGTCCTCAGAGATGTAGAGACGTGGAGATAAAAAACAACAACACAAAATAACGAACTGTAACGTAAATGAAGAAATAAAAAAATTAGTTCTAGAATTTTCATGCACAGAATTCGAATTTGAAAATACAGGTTTCTAAGAGTCAAAGTAAATCAAGGATCAATACAATACAAAAAAAACCGTACAACACAAGCGAAGAAATATGAGAAATTTCGGTCAGTTGAACCGGGAATTGAATGCATTCCGAATAATCTTCAGTTTGATAATAATACGAACTATCACTTTTGTTTTATTAAATTCAAATTTGTTGATATTATCACACTTAGTTAACTATTTTGATTGTTATCTAAGGATTTTTGTTAATTTTTAATCCGCCGCTGCCTTAGGACCCTTGATCGGAATTGATGGAATACGTCCCTTGCTTGCTTCCGGAGAGTATATTANGAGTAAATTAGTTTATTGTCCTCCACGTGGTCATACGCAGTTTGTACTGCTTTTTTACAATAAATTTATTATTAATAATATATCATCTAATCAGAATCACGACACTTGGTATGATCCGTAGAAATTGAAATAGGGACAAACATATCGCTTACGTTTTAAATAAAATAAAGGAATCAGATAAATGAAATGGGGTCACGTGATACACATCCACGTAGCGAGTATGGAGAAGAAGATGAACGTTCAGATGTACGCGCCGGACGAAACACGCGATACGTGCTTGTTGCAGCGTCAGCCGCACTTTCGATTGTCTCGAAAATCTGAAGTCACGTGACTCATATGAATACGTTCGTCTGACAGAGGAAAGTCACCCGAGGAGAAAATGGGATTTCTGGTTGTGACACGTGGTACGAAATGTAAAAAAATAAATAATTAAGAGCGGTTTCAATGTAAAAAAAAGAGCAATGAGAGAAATATGTATCTGAAAAATTTACTGGAAAATAATGCATATTTTACTACAATTAACGTCCATTATATAACGCAATTGAATAAATAATGGAAGACTTGCGATCTTTTATGGAGAAACAGTGTATATTTCGTGATAAAAACTCACAACGTTTTGACATTTGTTCGACGTTGTCGTCAGGTGATTTAAATAACAACAAATTACAAGAAGAAGCATAACAGAACTATTGAACATGGTATTAAACGTAAATATCAACACAGAACAAAAAAGTAGAAGCTACACAAATATGTTATAACAATACAATATATTAAACAATACAATATAAACCAGATAGCTTTCTTCGTCTGTGCGTAAGTTCAAACTCCCGGCTGTATTTTTTATAAGTATCATTTCTGATATGCAACGTTAGTAGTAATTAACTTCTTTATCCAATTAATATTAATGTATTATCTCGATCCATAAATTATAATTATTAATATAATATGAAGTTACACACTTTATCAATTGATTTTAAATTTCGTTTGTGCTCCTAGATTGCAGCGTTTAACCCTCTCTTTGTTTGACCTTCATAGCTAGCTTTATAATCTTTGCATCGTATATTGTTAGTATTCCTACGATCCTCCACAGAAGGTCGTAAGTCTTGGATTATTTATTTTATTATAATTCTTCTTTCGTAAAATCTCGAATTTCAAAATAAATTGACAAAATTTGTTAATGGAAATATATATGTAGAAACATGTAATTCTTGTTTTAATTCGTAGTTCTCTAGAAGCTAGATACCAAAAATTTTGAATCATTATTTAGAAACAGTTCAACATATCACGTAAATATGGATGCAGCGTTTTTGCCGCGTTTGAAATTGCAGACACCAGGGAACTGTCACTACATTTCAGAGAACGAAACATGACATAATATTTCTCTCTCTCTCACATGACGTACAAATTATTCACAGAGTTTTCAGTCACAGCATTAGTTACAGCTCTTCAACGAAAGGAGAGTCGCGCGTTTTTCCATTCTTAGAACAATTCTTTTCACTCGAATATAAGCCGAAGAACATAAAAAATTATAGGTGTTAATTAGTTTTTTCTACGATTTTTTTGGTGGTGTTTACATCAGTTCAAATCCCATAACAGTCACGAATGCTCGAATTATCGATCTGTTTGTTGTTTTTTTTGGGGGGGGGGAGCTTTAGAGCTCGTCAACGTCAAGGTCATTAGAGCCCTTACCGATCTGTTGACGCTCGTCATTATCCACAAGTGCTAATTAGATGATATTCAGAGTGGAGGTTGCTCTAATGAGTGCACTTCTGACACCGCTGTACAGGGAACGAGAAGGGGTGGCAACGACCCTGAGAGGGAGAAGGGTTGATATGAGCACATCAAGGGACGCTACGCGCACACGCTCTAGCGACAGTATATGTAAATTAAAAGTGAAAATGAAGTTACTGCGCGGAGATTTTATTGAACAGATTCAATGCACCTATGAAATTAAACGACGACTTCAATAGCAGTGGAACCATTCTCAAATGACTTCTATTCATTCCAACCAGTAAGCAATACTTCGTCAGACAAAGTATTGCTTGCTGCTTGGAAAGACGTGTGTAGATATGAAAAAACGTAGTGAAATGGTTGTGTGTTTTGGAGAAGGATGTATGCAGGATTGGTGTTGTGATTGGTTTAGGATGATAAACACAGTAATGTTTTAGAATTGTTCGCCCCGAAGGAGACATAAAAATATCGAAAAATGTTTTACTTGGCCTATACGAAAGGTATCCTTATTTGTGCAATATGGAGGCTGAAAATATGTTCGAGGAATCATTCTCTATAATAGAACATCAATCTACTTTCTGTTTAATTTCTATAATAAAATTTGTTTTACTGTATTGCCATGACTACAATATTTGTACAAACCGAATTTTATTTCTCCACTACACATCGCTACAAGTAGAAAATCACCCCAAATTTACCCCTTAAGAGCGACTTGGCATAGTCGATGCCTGACCGAACCTAACCTAGGACGAAGCTCCAAAGAGCGATTGCTAGTGAAAGAATCTTACTGATGTTTGGCGGTACCCTGCGAAGCGAGTCGGTTATATAAAATAGTGAGAAAAATAGAAATAATTGTAGTTAATACAAAGTGCTGATAAAAGTTGTTAATCTTTATCTACTCTCTTTGATAATCACTGAGCGTTTATTACATACAAACTATTTTTTTTACAGTGTAACCGTTGACTGACATAAACATTTAAATTCAATTTTGTTAATACGTGGCGCACTATGCCATGTTTGAAATACGCAATAACCCTATAAGGAAGCACTGAACCGTGAAATAGTGATAAATATATTTATCGATCCTAGGGAGACACCTACGTTTGTTAACTGGCTGACGGAGCGNAAGGAAGCACTGAACCGTGAAATAGTGATAAATATATTTATCGATCCTAGGGAGACACCTACGTTTGTTAACTGGCTGACGGAGCGAAACCCCAAAGAGAGTTTCGGGGTGAAAACCACCAACGAGCTTCTGCTGCGACGAAACGGATCTACCAAGAAAAACACTATGAAAAACATGTGAACATGACCCACAAAATGTATTTTAAAATATCAAAAACCAATGAAGCTTAGTTTCATGGCAGTTTTTGCAATAATAAATCGAAATAAAGAAAGTAAATACATAAATATTTTGTTGATTGTAGATTTCCAGATTTAGTTCAAAAAGAAAATAATAAAAAAATTATACTGGGATATCGACAGATCTGTTCTTCGTGTTTGTATTCCTACACTTCAAAGTAGACTCTGCTGATGATATGTAGCGATATTTAAAGAAAAAAATAGATACATACATACAAAGTTTCATGAAGTTACTTTTTAAGCATCCTGGCCCGGGTTTTTCTCCGTTTTTCCTTCGGGTAGAGGCGGATTTCTTATACAGCTTCTCTAGGCTTTGTCTAGGGGCGTGTTTATTGTAACAATAAATCGTGAATTTAGTGGGTTTTTTTCAACCCTTATGATTTTTAAACACTATACTCAGAATAATCTACAGTTCGATAATAACTTGTACATGTAATTTTTTGCGTAAAATTACAAACATATTGACATTCTATTAGTTTTATAACTCGCAGCTAACTTTTTATCTTATCTAGGAATTTTTGCTGAAATTTTTGAATCCGCCTCTGCCTTAGGAATTGCCCTTGATCGGAATTGATGGGATGGTCCCTTGTTTGCTTCCGGAGAGTAAATTAGTTTATTGTCCTCCACGTGGTCATGCGCAGTTTGTACTGTTTTTTGACAATAAATTTATTATTATTATTAAGTTTCTTCAGTTCAATTTCACAAATTATACCATTTCTGAATGACATCGTGTTGAAGATCCCTCTATCCCTTTGTTTTCCTAGATTAAAATTAGTGATGTGCAGAGAAACAGAACATGTTCTAAATTTTCATTAACAAATATTGCGAAGGTGGTTTCTGCTCATCTCTATTCGCAACGGTTTCGAAGCAAACGCCAACACGCCGGCATAAAGCAGTCGGTCGCCCTCCAACAGGTGCAGCTGGCGCGTGACACTCCTCCTTAAATGCAAATGCAGTTTATGCTGTTACAACAGGCGCGGGTAAGAATTCAGAGTACGCTGGCCCTGGAAGAGAAGGAGATATCCAAGTTTATTCCCATGGACAAGTGAAGACAGATGTCACAGCAATCGATTATATCATCACACAAAGTTACGGAAGTCATTATAGACGCAATATTGATCAGAATCGGTGGATCATGATTTACACTATAGTACAATTCCTCTTAACCGGATATGTAATTTTTTTTTTTGGTTGGGGCTTTAGGGCTCGTCAACATCGAGGTCATTAGAGCCCATGCANAGCCGTAGTGAGTCTTCCCCGTGTGTGGGACTCGCCGAATATCTCGACCATACCCACTAAAAAACCCTCCTGAAATTAACAAATTTCTAAATACAAAGATGAAAGAAAAGAAAACTGCTTTCGGATACGAATTAGCCGGTACTCGGATAAACCCGTGGAAATGGTTTTTTCCCCCTCCCTTCCACCGCCTTATTCGCAATTATCTATTTTAGCTTTGAAAGCACATGTTATGGGCCATTTAAGCGATATGTTACCTATTCAATATTATTTAATTCAGTCGCTGGCAGGTAATGCGTCAAACATAGATTTTTTGACGCTCCTTTGCAGGAAAGTAAAACTAGGTGAGCGATGGGTTTGTTGAGCACCGGTTAAACGGGAAACCAGCCAGCTTCTCTGTCCCGATCAGACCGATTAAGAGTGGTTTCTACAGTAACACCCTTAGCTACTGTAGCTTGATTGTTGTATCTTCACTCCTTACGTCTGCCTACCATCACGTTGTAGAATTGCGTTCACGCAAAATTTTCCTCACCGAAGAGCATGCCTAAGATAACCTCACTGTAAATTCAAAATTTCTTCTTTTCCTTTTTTACAAAAACACGGGTGGCGGGCAATGTCTTATGACACGAACCTAACCACAAAAAGTGAAAGCAATCAGCGAACCGAGTGTACAAAATTTGATTTATTTCATTAGGAAAAGTAATAAATAATTTTAATATGGCTCCAACAATACTTGAGACATAATTTTAACGCATACCTTAATAGATACGCTTGAGTATTGATATCCATGGCAACACTGATTGACAATCGCAATGACTCCAACGTTCATCCTATTGAATCATTTTGAATCACTGCCTTCTGTGCGAGGCTGAGGAACTAGACGACGTGAGGGGAAATTAGCGGGAACCGATAGATACCATATTATGACAGGACGTAATTAGATCGATTGAGTAGGTCTTGGTTTCATATGAAACCTCAAGTTTGTAGTGAAGTGATGGAGAGATGACGTAATTGAGAGTGCTCTATACCACCTCACAAGCGCATACTGATAGCAGTGAAGAAAACCAACCTAACCTAACATATACATCAGTCTATTCAATTCTTCTGATGAATAACATTAGAACAAACAAAAACATTAATAAATTTATAGTAAAAAAAACTCTACGTTCTAAACCGCGTATGTCACAAACACGTCACAAAAAAAAGTTACAAACTGTGTGTGACAATAAATTAATTATCTCTCCGGAAGCACGCAAGGGACCATCCCATCAATTCCGATCAACGGCCCTAAGGCACAGGCGGATTCAAAAATTTCAGCAAAAATTACTAGATACAAAGAGAAAGTTAGGTACATGTTATAATACCAACAATTTTGTATTTCATAAAAAAAAAAAGTTCACAAGATCGAATTATTATCAAACAATAGAGTATTCGGAATATATTGTTTATAACGATTGAAAAAACACCAAATTCGAGATTAATTTTACAATAGAACCTATGTAAGAGTCTAGAGGGGCTACGTATAAAGTCAGTTTTGAGAAATGTTGCTGTAGCGTTACAAAACTAATATCTATGACGTCACAAGTAGTAATGCATTGTATTGTGTAGTTGAACGATATATTTTCATGATAATCACATCACGACATTTAAGGAAGAAGATGAAGAATAACTCTCGCAGATGTTACAGTCGCACACAACTCGACATTTTGTTTGGAAGTATTTGTAAATGGGAGGAAATGTAGCTTAGTGCTATTGAAGCTTATCTTCATGGGGTGATAGGTGTGTGGTAGAGTAGATGGGCCGCTTAGCTGGTCTTACCATCAACTTGGCCCGCGTGGAGGGGTTAGTACTAGTATTAGTTCGTAATAGTAAGAGTTATTGATACTAGGAAGAGGTGGATAGAGGAAGGATGGTTCGGTTTTCAGTAGTCGCAGCTATATATGAACTGAAGGACATTCATGTGAAGAGCGACAGTTTTTTTTCTGAACCCCGTTCCGGGAATTGAACCCGGAGTGACTTGGCTGTGAGCAAGCACGCTAATCCCTCAGCCTTCGGAAGGTACTTGGCATTTCGGAAACACGTAAGCGAGTTGAAGCAGAAAAAGGAGGGGGGGACTTAACACAAATGTCGCACGAAGCATTCGATGGCCGACGGAGCAATAAAACGTGAGGAGGTGTAGGGCAGGATCATTTGAGAGGAAATCCCCTGTAACACGGAGGGGACGCGATAAAGGGGACGGGATACGAGGATTCTAAGCGAAGGAGAATGGTAAACTGGATACAAACAGTCTGGTCTCTCAAACCCCATTTCGGGGCTGTAATCGTATCGCAATAAAAGGAATTGGATGGTAAAGAAGTTATTGAAAAGGACACCCTTCTTTCGTGAATACTCCCGAGTGATGGAGATGGAGCCTAAGAAAATCAAAGAGTCATGGAGGTTTATTGCCTGCTGAATGTACAGAAACGAAGATCTACCTTGTGATAGAGTTACTTAAAGGAAGATTTGTGGATAGAGTTTTGTACGTGGGTGACATATTTGATGGTAGAACAAATATGCGAGCATGAATGCCAAGATACATCACGTCCACCATCATTAACACACATTAATACGCAAATGTCTGTCTACTGTAAAGATTTTTCGTTCGTTTTCTGCGTAAGCAAATGACTCGAATGAAGTATCGAAGTAAAAGGTATGGTGACGATTCCTAAATATTTCATTTTTCATTCATTCCTCTAAGATGACAGCGTTTAAAAATAAAATCAAGAAAATACTCTAATAGACTCATTTATTTTTCAAACAATATAACGTGACAAATGAAAATCTCGTAAATAATAAACAATATTCGCAAGGAATTGTTCGTGATGCTCCTTTGTATATAAAGATATACTATTCATAATTGTTCTGATGTCCTGTTCTCCTTGTAAAAATGACACCGAGTGAAACTTGCACATAACTAGATGATGTGGGGGAAAGTAGTATCTACCAGGATCTATCACTCACTAAAATCGAACAATACATATCCTAATTATCAAGTGAAATAATAGTATAGATAAGGGATAACATTCTGTTTCTGATTTTAACAAAAGAGAGACGAAACATCGCTCTAAGCACTTAACATATCTATTTTTTTTTTAAATATTACTATACATTTTCCAAAATTTTACATCTACATGGAGTACTTATGTACTTCTTGTCTATTTACATCTCACACTTATTCTTCCCTCCATTACGTCTCACACATCCTCCATCAGTCCATTCTTGCCTCCAATGTAAGCTGCTAACAGCGTCTCTCGCGTTGTTTACGGAAACGTAACTCTTTTCTTTCTTTCCCATAAAACTCACTTAAGTTTTAATCCCGTTCTCAAGAGAGATCCCGCGGGACAGCTTTTTTTCTATCAGTTTTACAGATTTCATGTCATATTTCCTCATTTTATCCCGTAACAGCCTCTCTGTATAAACCACTTACCGCCAGAGGAAGTGCTACGTACCACGGCTCTTTCGCCCTCCCTAAAAAAGATTTCTATGCTTTTGTGGATTAAACTAATCCGCACAAATAGTTAGAAGTATGTTGGCTGTGATTCAATTCAATTATAATTCTCTCTTAGGAAGAGTGTTCCAGAACAACTACATATATGAATTTCCACTTTTGACGGGACAGCTCTGTCTTCTGAGGAGGAAAATGAAAGACACCCTAGCCCTGATAGCGTCGGGATCGAAAAGAACAAGAGGTGACCAAGGGAGGTCAGAAAAGAGAAAGGAAGGAGCATGGCACAAGTAAGTGGAAGTAATGCCAGACTCAGCTCGGGGCCCCGTGTTCGCCAAACACGTACTTTCTGGATGTAAGTCCCCTTGGGGACATCCCATTTTAAGAAGTGTCGAGATTGAAGCCAGGAGGTATATTCCATCGTAGTATTTGTTATCGGGCAGAAGCCATGTTGGGTTGGCGGGAGTGTAAGGTAGCAACCCGGAACTTGTCTGCAGAAGGTGATAGAAGTCGTGGTTCAGTTGGGTCGAGTGAGAAATGGATCTCATGATGTTTCACTTAAATGAACGTTACGAACTAAATCACCTACTATGCCATCAGTATCGATGTGTAGGAAAGAGGGAGAGAGAGAAATACAGCTTGGAAAGAAAGGGTTTTCCGTGAATATTAAGATTGTGGAAGAGAGAACCTCACGGAGTAAGAGATTGGACCTTCGCTCTCATGTAGAGCAACTCAACAGGAGTGAAGATGCAAGAGCGAATTATGGTTCTTTCTCGTAACGCTCAAATCACTTTTACAAAATTGAATTTATCTACGTGATTTTATTACTAGCAACCGCAGTGAAGTAGCGTAAGGACTAAGATACACGCCCGTGTAGCAGGAGCCGTCTCTAACATGGACACAAAGCTGACCGGCCCGCAGTAACTACGGACGCTGTCCATTGCCTCCTAAGCCAGGACGAATGGCCTCCTAAACCTCTGATCGAAGACTCGAAAATGGCGACGCCACGCCTTCGACATGTCGTAGATCCCATTCGTTTCGGGAGAATATTCTCCAGGAAATCAGATCGAGTCGCTCGTTCCCTTTTACGCCACGGACTTGTTTCTTGAGAATGTATTTTCAGCTCTTCTTTTGCTTCTAAGTTCAGTTCTATTTTCAGTTCTTCTTTTTTTGTTTGAAAAAGAAAAGAAAACAGAAATAAAACCGGGTTTTACTTATACTCTGATTATACATAGCGTACTTATTTATTTCGAAATATACAATTATCATGTTTAGGTCGCGAATTAAAATTTTAAACGATGCAAAACACCTAGCCTTTATGGTTATACCGATTCAAAGGTTATATTTCAGTATTTTACTCTTAAAATCACTGATTTAAGTCTTCCTCGATTGACTGTTCCATTATATATTCTGTACAAGAAGAGCAGGATTGAGGAGCACGGAGCAAGAGTTAAAATAATTTTATGACATTTCCTCTAACTCCTCGTTGCATGATATTAATTTAGTTCTATAATCATCTCGACTGAGGTGTATGAGTTTCAGCTCGGAGAAAATCATCCAAGATGCCTTCATCAAGGTGGACTAGCACTCCATGGACCTCAAGTCACTAAGAGATATAATTGTTTTCTTTATTTTTATTTGGATTAGTTAAAAACTCAACAATATGAATAAAAAAGAAGAAAAAACATGATTTAATTTGTATCTATTAGTTAAAAGTATTGTACAAACAATATTCGTGAACTCGCTAGATTCGTTTGAAATTCGTAAAAGCACGTATAAACATGGCGGACGATTTTTTTTGTGGGGCTTTACGACTCGCCCACATGGAGGTCATTGGAGCCCTATAAAACTTGTACAGATAGGGAAAATGCAGTTACGCACTAGGGAGAACCAACATGACTCTCCCCGCGTGTGGGACTCGTCGAATGATTCAACCATACCCATTAAAAACCCTCCTGAATAACAATATATCAAAACATTTTTTTTAAAAGAGAGAAAAGGTTCCTAAAACATTACAAAGAAGAAAGTAAATGCCGAACGAGCGCAACGGGTTTTCGTGATTTTTCTGCCTCATCTCACCTCAAAGGAAAAAATTTGCATAGTTTTGTCAAATGTCCTATACAGTGACCTATAAATAGAGAAGTGATGTAAATTTTGTTAACGAATTTTTTAGTAAAGTTCCATAACATTCGCGATTTAAACATTGGTCTTTTGTTCAAAATAAGTCTTTTGTTTCCTCTATTAGAAAGTTGAAATGACAATAAGTACATGTGACTGCTTATTTATGCCGATTTCAGGTATTTTTTGATTCAATTCTACCTTAATTGAATTTTCTTTCTCTAATGGGAAAACAGATTCCCGGTAGCGGAATTAACTAATTCGCATTCCCAAGTCTCTCTCGCTTTAGCTGCGTAGTACAAGAAGAACGAGAGCTAAAGAAGGAATATTTCGCGTCATAAAGAAGGAATATTTCGCGTCTACAAAATCGCTCTGCGCCCAAAACACGAGATCAGCGCATTCGAAATATAGGAATTTATGCGGAAAACTCTTCCCTCATATCGACGCCTACGCCCCACACCCGCATGCAGATGCTTTATGGGCGCTGTATCACGAGAATAAAAGTGGAACAAGCAACAGTATAGACCCCGCTCGTCGGCTCGGCGTACATCAGCTGCTTTACATAAAACATATACATCTTATTGCGTTCTCTCCCTACACCAGTGCCTTTACTTTCGACTGCTCTCTTGTCGTGCAGTCGCAGGAACACAGGCGGCCGTGACATGACGTCACGTGATGCTTCGATATAGTGCGTGACGAAAATTCATTACCCTCACTCAAGGCATTGTGTGCGTCAGAGAGACTAGGCATAAGTACCCCACTCCAAAAACGTTTCCAATGATAGTTTGAACCATTCTCTATCCAGTGGCGATGAATTTTCATACCCTTACGGCGCATAATTTTGAATTAGTTCCCTTTAAAGTACTATGGGTTTATATGGACAAACTTTCGCGGGCTCATCTTTTTAGATATTCTGGAAAACGTACTGGCTTAACATAGCGAAAAAAACTATTAAAACATAGCAAATGACAATAGGAACGCAATGACGTTATGACTTTCATTATTATACTGTTCTAGTGGAAATGGCAACCGGATCAGGTGACTGAAGACAAATGCGACTCTTCTCAAAGAAGGAGTCAAACGACAGTCTAAATTAATTATGAAGTTTTAAAATCACAAAATAATTGTTCTCATTCAATGTAAAAACATCAATGGGATGAATCATTAATTAATAAGAACTACTTTGGTGAATATTTCCCAGTTTCGTGAATAGTTGGCAACTTGACTTCAGTCAACGCCTTGTCATAATACCTTAAACGACAAATTGACCAATAACTTGATACAATAAATGTATAGTATGTTTCACATGTATTGTCTTCCTCACCAGAAAAAAATTACGTTACTATACTTTTACATTGATACCTTGTTATAAAAGATAAATGCTTCAAGTTAGAAAATTGTTTTCATTTCTTTGAATGGAAAACTCTCGAGAATTTTGAAACAAAAATAAATTTTTTAAGGTGTTTCTGATGTTACATGATTACAACCATTCTTGGAGATTTTTTAAAAAACATCTAGCGAAATTTTTCTGAACACTGAATGGTATGTTTGCTATACCAAATTAAGGCAAAAACGAAATCATAATACTTGAAGAGCAAATCAAAGGACCCCTTAGTTTAGTGATTATTTGGGAACTTTATTTATAAATAATGCGTCTTATCTGTGAAATAAATTTCCATAAACATTAGCAAGAAAATACTATTTTTTTTGATATGGTTTCCTCGGAAGTGGGTTTCATAAACAGGAAACTTTGAAAGTGGAAAACCTTATGGAAAAATTTCTTCTGTGTTTGCGTAAGAAGGAGTCGTGAAAAAGAAAGTGCTCTTTTCGGAATAAAAAACCGATTGGAACGTTTACGGCGCAAAGATTCCTTTCCTCGCTTCTCGGCAAACAACATTCATTCAATAACGTAATTGCGTCATCTTAGTAAATGTATGACACAAATCAGTCTTACGTTTTACCACAATCATCATAGACTACTTACTTATTAAGAAGAGTTATAAAATTAAGTTATAAAATATACAAAAAAAGAAAATGTCTGGAAATGTAGAAGACTCGTCGGTTCCTTCGATTGTGTTGGAAAAAGAGTCGAGCATTTTATATCGACGTGGACAAAAGAAAAGAAATAATGAAACATAGCCATTTGTATTTAATATTAGGAAAATAAATATGCGTCAACAGTAGTAACCTTTCTCTCAGATATTTGTGATAACAATAATAAGAATAATAAGATTGAGAGGACAAGTTTTGTATTTTATCGCCGACAAAAATCCGAAATTTTTCCCTGAGAACTTCGTTAGTAAAAAAATTTCTGCATATCGTGTCGAAAAGGAGTTTATAAGTCACCCTCCCACCCAAAAAGGATTTGGCACATCATTTTTCATCAATACCTATTAGTGTAATACTAATTACCAATAAAAACGAGATACTAAAACAATCCTATCAAGAAAATTATGCAGTGATGATAAGTAATAGACCCGTAAATAAATTTATTGTAGAAAAATCAGTTTTAAACTGGATATTACCACGTGGAAAACACGAAACGAATTTACTCTCCAGAAGCAAGCAAAGGACCAACTCGTCAATTGCGATCAAGGGTGCTAAGGCACAGGCGGATCTAATATTTCAGCATTTTACTCCTTAGATAAGAATAAAACGTTAGCTGTGTGTTACAATATCAACAGAATACAAACGCATTCGTATTTAATAAAACGAAAAGAAAAAAAAAGATAAGTTGAGAAGTCTTCCGTGGGTGCGGTGTCAGCGTGATCGCTCGTAACCAAGTAATCCCGGGTTCGATTTGCAGGTGCGGCAAGATAAAAAAATTTGTAGCTTTTCATTTCCATGTCTCAGTAAATAGCTGTGACGTATGAAAAGTTCACCCTCTGCGGCTAACAACCGCAGTTGTAATACTCAAATACAGCAATCTGGATCCTATCTAGACGCTGTTCCTCCTAGCTCGAATTCACGATATGTCTAGTGAGCATACTCACACAAAAACACTCGTCATTCGTGGTCCTAGCATATATATAAGTGTGTGTTAGAAGAGCATTTATGCAGTTACAGACCAATTAAGATCGAATTCTATAACGAATCCCTCCTAACGCAATATCCAGGCGTTTTAGCGCTAAGCTTCCCCACAATACTCCTGATTATGTGGTTCGGAGGGGAAGTGGGTGGAGGATTCCATTTCGAGTAATCCCTTCTGAACTCCAGCGCAACGGAGGAGAAAGTCCCGGCCTCACTTTAACTTATCCGTAATTTCCCTCTCTCTAAACAGCTTCCGATATACACAGAGCGGAGAAATAACTCAACAATATCCTCAAAACAAATATCTACTCAATTATAGGCAGCGCAATAAATTTCTTTTTTTCACTTTCCAATAACACACGGCAAGGAAAGTACTATAATCGGTCGAAATTAAAAAAAAAATTTTTTTTAGATCTCTTTGGAACTTTGCGAAATGGCTCCAGGAGGAATCTCTGGTCAAATGTTGGCGATGATGTTCAATGTCGTATGTTAAGAATTTTGTTCCCCCGATAACTCACGAACAAACTGATGCATCGACACTAAACTTGAGATTTGACTTTGAATGCATTGGGAATAGAAGAAGCCTATTTCTGGAGTAGAAGCTCATTCCGACTTCATTTACACACCGGTTTTCCACTTCCGGTTTTTTAAAATTCAAAATATTGAAAATATGAATAGAAGCATTTTGATTGGTCACTCAATTGTGCTATACCATATTCGTCTTCGTCACACCGTTTTCGAAAATTTATTTGCTTACTGAGTTCCCACAGGATGACTCGCTTCAACTTGTACATTTTTCGCTCGATCAATCATTGTTTTTCTTATTTATCTCCAAGTTTCCTTCTCTTTAACAAAAATCATTACAAGGATCAACATTTTACGAACTCTTCTAGTGCTGAATTTTGTACAGGTTTATCCATGAATATATCCCTAATAGTCTCTGTCAGCAAATCTACAAATTGATGAAAGATATCCAATTTTTCTTTACTTTTATGAAACGTTCCCTAAATTTAACACATCAATTTTGTTGTAACTTTGTAACACCTCTGTCGTCACACTCCCATGGCATATGTGTTTCTTTACCTTTTTGGCGTACAGAAGTATAAATATTAATTTTTCCAATTTTTTCAGGTAATTTCATGTCCTGGAATGAACTCATTGAATACTCCTCTGAAACCATTTTCTGTTTCTCGAGAAGAAGCGTACATTTTATATATATATATATATATATATATATATATATATATATATATATATATATATATATATATATATATGCTGGAATTATCGTTATTGAGTACCAAAATAATGTTTGTTAAAGAATGAAGTCACACATGATAAGCAAATTCATTTTGATTGCGAAGTAAATGGTGAAGAACGACGAAGGCGGTTGCGGAAATGAGACCTAGAATTATATTCCTTCCCAAAAAATTGGGGACGATATAAAGTCAACGAAGAGACATTCGAAGAGATTTCGAACAATTCGGGACAGATTCGATGTTGGTCCGGCGAGTGTCGGGAATGACCGCTTGCGGGAAGTCGATCAGTGGAGCGGAAAAGAACAAAGAGGCAAAGAAAATCAAGAAAAAACCAAAAATAAGAAGAAGGAGATAATATGAAAAGAGGATATAACGGATAAGGCTATCCTGGTAATAAAATTTCATTACATTTTAAATAAAATACAAAAGATAACTTAAAATAAATATGAATGTAGAAAGTCTGGCCAATAATTTTGACAAAGTGTGCTCAACTCACAGCTGACAATACGCGAAAAACAATTTGGAACACGATTGCCGAGCATCTATACAATTCTAATTTATCGCTATTTCACAAGTTTTTTCAAAGCGCGACCTAAACCTTCTTCAGAGTTCTTCCAATCGTATGTATTATTAAGGGCTCTGAAGGTTTTGTGATCACCCTTTCCAAAAATTTCTCTTTTATACAGCAGTAAAACTACGAACGAATTTTTATCAGTTCAAAAACCCACTGATTAGTTGCCGCTACAGAAAGTACGAAAGTACATCTAATTTTACATGATTTAAAGCATTTCCGTAAAATGTACTAAAACGTAAGCAATAGTTCGTAAATTGTTTGATAATCAAAGAAAACGTTCCTTAAATGAATCATTTTCATTTTATGTCGCATAAAGTGAGGAACGAAGCAACTTGGAATATATTGCAGCAGTATAACAACGAGACCTGAGACGGGAAGTTGGGGATATCCCTCGCTTTCAGCTCATGATCGGCGATGAGTCTCTTGCGGATAAAGAGGGGAAGAAGAGAGGGGAAGGCAGATCACAGGGAATTGACGACGACCGCAACAGCGATGGCTTCCAGGGAATGGGGTCGGAGGGAAGCTTGCTAGGGGATGACGACGATAAATACGCAGCTGAAAGGGGAGCAGAAGGGCATCACGGCGTTATTACCAGCGGTAAAAACACCCGACGAGGAAAGGACAAGAGAGATCGCGCTACAGGAAGCCGGATTGATGCCGACGAGAGCCGCCGGATTGATGCCACAAATTGCGAATGGAGCGAGAGGTTCAAGTATTACTTCATCCCGTCAAAAAGTTTTAAGAAAAGACACAAGGTTCCTAACAAGTAGCATATTTGTGATTGAGCGTGTAATAGTTGGAAGAGTACATTTTGTTTCTATCACTTTCTTCCGTAATAATTTAATTTTCTATGTTGAATTTCTCCCTTTGTCTTTATTCGCTCACCTAAGATAGAAACTTGAGGAAACCCATCAAACCTAATCAATGGCCAAAGAGCTTCCCAGAGTCAACAAAGGTCTCGCTGCTTTAGAGTGCGACCTTTATCACGATAAGATTTCCAAATCGAATAGTCTCTCCCTTCTCCACTCCCGCATCACTTTCTCTTCACTTTCCAGCATCAGAGGGCGGTCGTGTGAGAAGTGTCTTCCTCTTTCTCGTCCTATCACACCTCCGAACTTTCTCCAAGATCATCTCCTTCTCTCTCCTCATTCTTCTCTTAATACAAGCGCGAACCGTAACGACGCGACTTCTATCACCGTTAGCCGAGCCTTATCTCTCGGCGCGTGAAGCGCTCCCGGTGGCGTGATGTGGTACTACGCGCCCCGAGAGGCGACGCAGCGAAGGAAGAAGTGCTCCAGGTCCGGTGGCTTTGGAGACTCGAGCTCAAGGTCCCGAATATCACCCTCCCTCCCCCCTCCCCCAGCTAAAGAAACCTCGTTCCTTCTCCCCCCAACCCCATCCCACCCCTCGTCATTTCCAACTTAACACACAGATCTCCTCATGAATAGATTAGCACAGCTGTGTCCCGAGAGTATTTGAAATCTACAGTTAAATAATATAAATGCGTAACGCGAAAGGGTGTATCTTGCCTGTTTGTTACTTAATCACGACTAAACCACTCAAGCGATCGTGATTAAATTTAGCAAAAGGAGATAGCTTCAATGTCCACAATGAACATGGGCTACTTTTATTTTAAAAATGCGTGAAAAGAAAGATGAATCATGATTTTGACCATAAATGTCTATGAAATCGGGAAAAGAGAGAGTTATATTCGCTTTCACCTCCTAAACGGTTAGAGATAGGTGACAACTATGAATGGCAATATTGTTCGCCTCAAAGAGTTCTACAAAAAAGTCCGCAACAGCATATGTCTATCTACGAAGGTTTACCTACATTTTCGTAAAAATGTTATTAAAAATAAAAGTGTTAAAATACTTCAGTTTAAGAGAATAATTTAAGAAGAAATAAATCAATCATCTTCTAATTTAATAGTAATTTTTGTTTCGTGAACTTAACAAAGATAAAAAACATTTTTAAATCGTATAAATTCGACGAATGGTTTAGATTTTAAAAGCGTTTTTAATGAAATGGTGCAGGAGTGCTGCCGCCGTTATGCCTTGCCTTGGAAGCGAAATTTCGACGTGCGCGGATCCCAGGGAGCGAGCGAGTGAATGAAGGGATTCGTTGGTCCAACGAGTAAAACAATTCCGAGCAACGCCCGGTAATCAGCTAAAAATATGAATAAAACAGATACATATACAACATACGTCATCAAGACTCGACAATTTACATACTTATTATGAATATTCCGAGTGATTATGATATATTTATCCACAAAAGAAATGAAAAGAACAGTTTCATGTTTCACATATCAATATTTCGACAGTTTAAAGAACCTCATCAATTTTCTCTCATATTTTTGTTCGTGCAAGCAATTTTGTGGTGATCTGAAATAACTGGGTCTGATTTTTTATACATTAGATAATATTATTAATTCTACGTCACTTGATACGAAATATATTAAAATTTGAAATAATTTAATTTCAGTAGTGTACAGAATGCTCCATTTCATAGAGGATTTTCACTTAAACGTCCGACTTAACGAATTTTCTTGTTGCACAAATAGTGACTAGTTGTTAGGGAACACATTTAGTTTAATGCAGTACGAATATAATGGTTAAAATGGCAGAATATGACTTTTTCGATGAATTATTCACTTGAGATGGAATCTCTGCAATGATAATACGACTTCTTTCCAATATCGAAACCTAGGACGATGGATCTCTTCTCAAGTCCTATACCCGGTGCGCCTACTTGTTTATGCAACCTCCCTTTGCATCAAAGCCAGACGTGTTGCCTATCTCACAGGCGCTCACATCTCCATTCCCCGCCCAGCCACTTCCTTTCTCCATCGGGTGAGTCGGCTCCTTTTGTCTCTGGACTGCTCTCTTCTGATACGCCATTGTTCCCCCCACCCCCACATAACATTTCTGCTCACAATAGCGTTCCTCGCCTGATTTCCCTGGTGAATGCGCCAAGTCGGATCGCGGCCCAACGTCCGACCGCGTCAAGCCCCTCTCGCAACAGCTTAATTTCCTATCAAAATTATCTCTCACTCCCGAAACACACCCTCTACTCTTTCGGACGTCATCATCACATTCCTCGAAAGCTTATTTTTCGTGTCGAGGCTTCTCACCGAGCGAGGTATTGGTACTTAAATTATACTAATTACTTTTAAGAAATAATTAAAACTCGGTTGTAGGTTGCCTCAGTGCGAGCCCAAGACAGTGTGCTTGAGACTTTTCCACGCAGGGTATCGTTGTCGCAGCCGCTGTCTTCGTCGACGGCAGCGCCTCATAAAAATCCCTGGGAGGGGGCACTCAGCGTCAAACGCGGTGGTGGAGGGGGAGAGGGGAGGAGGGGACCTCTTATTTTCACGGAAGGATGAGAGGGCTGCAGTTAAGTGGCCTCGAGTAGAGAGAGCAGCGTGTTTGTAATTCGCGAAAATTAAAAATCTCACGCTAGATGAGCAGATTGATAAATGCTTCCACAGAAAGCGTCTTATTGATCAAACATGAATTTCAGTTTACGGAATATGGAAATACTGTTCAGTAAAAATACAAAAAAAAAAAAAAAAACGATGAAATTGACAATTCATAACACAAAAAAATTCTTGCGAAGGAATAATATAGACATTGTATTTTCTCTAAAATTGGTCTGGAAAAAATAATGACCTGATCTATCTCCTACAAGTAATACGTTCTTAGTCATATCGATTACACAGTTTATTAAAGCGCTATTTTGTTTGTTCCGTACGCGATTTTAAGTACAGAAAAACGTATCTCGTAAAGCTAAATAAATGTAAAAGACTGCAACAAGATTATTTGTATAAAAATTGATAAAACCAAATCAATTCTTCCATTAAAATATTATTAAAATATGATTTTTTAAAAGATTATGTAATGACAAACAAAGATAAGAACTATAAAATTTATTACTGTGTTAATGTTTGTGCTATATGGATCTGAATAAACACTTTGTTCTCTACATCTTCGTAAAAGTGACAGATATACTATACGTTTAATTATTTATATTTTTGTTTCTTTATTTTTTAAATAATAATATTCTTTAGAAACCGTATTTACGCTGTATTTTTTAGTAGTTCCCTTTTTGTTATGCCAGCTTCGTATAGCTGTGCTTGTTGCTCTTTTTTGTAAACATTAGCAATTATTAGTTAATAACAATAGTAATTAATTTTATTTTGCAGTAATAAAGTAGTAATAAATACATCGAAAAAATGTTTGAAAATTTTTGAATTTGAAGAAAGATGTTCCAGCTGGAACTGGAAGAACCCCCTATAATTTTTTATTTACAATAGTAATAAATTTTATTTTATAGTAATTAATTAGTAATAAAGAGTACAAAATTCCTCCGTAAGAGTTTTTCGGTTGAGCCCTAAAGTTTGTTCCAGTTTCACAGATCTGTAATAAAGTACTGAAATTTGAGGTACAGAAATTAAATTTAAAGGATTATATGAAAATTTGAAGAAGTCCGTAACGTGTACTCGTCTAGATTCCTGGAAAATAATTTTTCATACGTAGGTTTTTACTTAATTATATTATAGTCGCATCGAGTTGGTTTTTTGGTGTTAAAGTACATAATTTTTAAAATGAGAACTATTCCGGACAACACTCTTTCTAAGGTTTTTTTATTCGACTGTATACATGAAATAGGAACATATAACATTTTCTAAACACGGGGGAAAAAAAAGAGAATAAAGAAAATTGTATGAATAGAATATGAAGATGAAGTAATCATAGGAAAAATACCAAATTGCATTGCTCGGATAATTCGTTATAACCGTTTGTAGGAATTGCAAAAAAAAAAAAAAATTAAAAAAATCGGAAAACCCGTGACCAGATTTATAATTAATACAAAGGACTCGTTCTACAATAAACGGTAACTGAATTACATTTCAATAAAAAGACACTCAATAGGTCACAATTTCCACAGATTTTGAGGAAATAGTTGTTTCTTGAATATACAAAAAAGCACAGAAATCCTGAAACTGTAGACGCCATTTCTCTTACGACCGACGATTTCACATAAACAAAGCTGATTTCGCTCACCATTAATTTTCAGGGTGTTTGTTCACCATGAATTTATTGCCGAGCCTGATTCGTTACTTTTTCGAAGAGATTCATTTATTTCCCTAACCCACGTAAACGTGTTTTTTGGTTGACTTACACCAACTTGAATTCAATTAAGGTTTCAGATGTTCTTGTTCTCCGTTGTTTTCAAGAGAACGCTCAAGCAAAATGATTCATTTCGATTCATTTCGAGTGAGAGACAATCCACATCATTGATAAACTTTAATGTCAAAAAATCAGTTACAAACTGCATATGACCACGTGGAGGACAATAAATTAATTTACTCTCCGGAAGCAAGTAAGGGACGTATTCCATCAATTCCGATCAAGGCCCCTAAGGAAAAGGCGGATTTAACATTTCAACATATTCCGACCGATAAAAATAGTTCGACACGTGTTATAGTATTGACATAATACCTACAAATATTGTATTTAATAAAACACAAAAAGGTCATTTTAAGAGTACGTATTATCATCAAGCTATAAATCATTCGGAAAGTATTGTTCATAAATCGTAACTATTAAATAACACTAAATTCGCGAATAAATATTTCAATACATGCCAGCACAAGCATCGAAGCGCACGTGTGACGGAACACGACGAGACAAGAGGTCAACTCTGGTCAAAGGGGTCACGCGTGTCGTCTGTGAGTCAAGGCATACGACGCTAGAGGGGAGGACGGGCGCCTAATTAACCATCGAGCCCCCAAGGTCGACAGATGTTAATTCGATGCACGTGCATGAAATAGCTCATGAAAATGCGACAAGGTGGGAACCCACAAACCCCAAGGGACATTATTTCGCTCTCTCCTTTGAAAGGAACATTATGTCCGAATAGAACCGGAAAAAGGAAATATTGGAATAATAAATGATCGACACTGCAGGAGATATTTTACAACTTTTGTCTGTTTCAACTAGCTACATGTGATCACCTATACAGTCGTTAACGATTGCTTGAGCGTTACCATCAGATAGTGAGTTCTTGTTTTTTCATTTTAGCCAGTTCTAGTACTTAAGTTCATTTGTACCAGACCTGCGTACAGATATTTAATTTACCTCTGTAGCATTTTACTTTGTAAAATTTTCTGGTTTAACAAATTTTAAAAAAGTGAAAAATTGTAGTAAAAACAAGAAAATAATTGGACAATGAAAAAAAATGGAACGAATTCCTCTCTTTCAATCGATTGTGTGTAAAAGGAAGAATACAGAAAGAAGATGAAGCAATTCGGAAAAAATTCAGATTTCACCGTTAACACCAACTTAACAAAATTAAATTTAATCATGTACCAGGGTACATTTATCGGGATATGAAGATACTTTCACGAACTAATGCACTTCAAACGAAGCGTGAGTGAACAGACAGTGCCTAATTTGAAATAAGAAAGGAATCAAAATAGTCTTCACTCCTGGAGAGTTCTTGTTGGCTCATTAAGGGCAGTGGAGCGAGGGGGAAAAAAAGTCTTCAAGATCCTCGACCTACTTTTGTCTCAACCTCACGACGGACAAACGACTGAGAATATTTTTTTTACGATTTCTGTAATTTTCCCGCGAAGTCCGCTTCACCTCTTGTGTTACAAAAATTCATTATACATATTTGAATAAAATTATGTTTATAACTATTACATCCGCCACTGCCCCTGGACCCTCCATCGGAAATGATAGGATGGTCCCTCGATTGTTTCCGGAGAGTAAATTAATGTATTATTCCCAATGTGGTCACACGCTATTTGCAACTGCTTTTTGACAATTTTTTTAATTTATAACTTTAAATACTGATAAATCAGAATCAAACAAATGGAATGTCACCTAAATTTATTTTGGAAGTTCCTAGGTATATTTTTTAAATCCCAACCTCACAAACAGACAGAGAAGGGGAACGACTACCCATCCGTAGTTCGGCTTCCAAACACCAATGCAATTCGTTTCATATTCAGTCGAACGCGTTAGATAAACGCGTCCAATGCACCACTCTGAAAACGACCATTACGCGCATTGCCGTCGAAAGGTCGGTGGAGATTTGAGAAAACAGCATCACGGGAATCCCCAGCTGTACATCACGTGGGAATGTCCCCATCCCTCCTCCAGGGTGCCCGCCAGTGTTGCCAACGCTATCCATGCCATTCCTAGTCCGCAGCCCCTTTCCCTTTCTCTGGTGCTGTGGAATCCGAAGTGATACATCAGGTCCAGGTGTGTACTCATGTAACCAAAATAGTCACTCAAAATACGGTACGTCAAAATTGTATAATAATAATAATAAT
>NNCF01126129.1:124586-139706 GCA_002313205.1 Laupala kohalensis
ACCACGTGGAGGACAATAAACTAATTTACTCTCCGGAAGCAAGCAAGGGACGTATTCCATCAATTCCGATCAAGGGCCCTAAGGCAGAGGCGGATTCAAAAATTTCAGCAAAAGTTCCTAGATAAGATAAAAAGTTAGCTGCGAGTTATAATACACATATAATGTCAATATGTTTGTAATTTAACGCAAATATGTTTGTAAATTTACATGTACAAGTTATTATCGAACTATAGATTGTTCTGAGTATAGTGTTTAAAAATCATAAGAGTTAAAAAAACACTAAATTCACGATTTATTGTTACAATAAACACGCCCCTAGACAAAGCCTAGGGAACCTGTATAAGAAATCCGCCTCTACCCGAAGGAAAAACGGAGAAAAACCCGGGCCAGGATGGGGAACATTTCTTTTGAAAAATAATCCAAAAAACCTTAAGACGCAACAATAATACTTTTTCTGATATTATAAATCGATGTATAATTTAAATATATTATTTAATCTTAAAAGTGATAAACGGCGAAACGTTTTACGTATATCCAAACTATCAAAGTCCTTTAACGCACAATAAATGTACACACGCAACATACTATAATTTTAATTTTGTCCCATTTACTACATTATTCTGTTTCTGCCAACTATTTAATCCATACTGATGTATAAATGCGCAACACCAAAATGTGTATATATATAGATTTTATTTCTTCCAGAGTAAAAGAAGATTAGTCTATGAAAATTCTCGGACATTGTCCGGTAACCTGCTGGTAGAGATATAAAACTATGGAGACGGGTGTGATGTCCAATATAAACTTAATACAAATCCGCAGAATACATTATATAAAGTCAGATATACATTACAGATTGCCTTCAACGCCCAATCTGAACCCACACGAAGCTCACTCATTGTGTGTGAGGCCTTTGTTTTCGTCATATTCATGTTTCAATGAACACGATCGCCATATGCGCTTGTTTTTCCACATCGGAGTCCGCGAGTCCATTACGGCAACATCGAAATGTTCCAATGTCCTTTGGGAACATAGCTTCTCTTGCATATTCAAGACTTGCATAAAACCAGAAAGCAATAACCCTGCGCTGTTCGAGAACACGGCAATAAGGTTTTAATGTTTTCCACTCCAATTGTTCCGGATTCGCAAATTTATGGCTTCAGGACTACTCTATCCAGAAATTTCAAATGTATTGCCATGGAAACATGTTTAGTCACTGTATGGGAACTCCCGTTATGAGCTTATTGCCATCGAAACGTGAAGTAAAGCTCTAAAAACCGTAGTGTTTTCTAAGTAATTTTCCGAACTTTCATGAAGTATCTGCCGTGGTTTTCAACCAAGTGACAGAATACATGCAAGTTTACGTAAATGTTATTTGTCCGTTTCATATTAACCTTACAATTTTAATTTAAGCGAATTTATGTACTCGCTACTTTTTTTCTTCAACAAAAATTGTACATCTGAGGACTTTAGTTCAATAAAGGACGCAAAATTCCAGCTAAAATCTTAACAGAATTGCGCCAGGTGCAGACTCGAATGCAGTACCAAGTTAATGTTGGATTGAATCCTTATTCAAGTATGGAAGAAATTTAAAAAAAAATAACTGGAACAAACAGTTCTATGGGAGAATGGTTACGTAAACATAATGTACGGCAAATTTTTAATTAAATAGCTTCACAAAAAATGATTATAACGTAATACTGTAATAATTACTGTAATATCATAATTAACTTGACAGCCAATAAAACAGCAACTGTCGTCTCTCGTAATTATAATTCTTAATGCCTAACTCTTAATGTCCTACGGAAATGAAACGTTTCTCAGTGACAGTTTACAATATTACAAAATATTATTTTGAAAGTTTCTTTCGATCCATTTAGTAGTTTTTCTGGAAACTTCTTCCATCGAACTTTTTGTAAAAATCCCCAGATAAAAGGAGATTGGAAGAAGGTCCTGCTTCGATGCAGGTATCAACAAAGTATTTTATACCATACCCTTTATCAAAGTTTAATGATTAAAATATTTACTGATATTTTACTAAAGAACTAAGTAACTGGGTCGGAAAAACCACTATAACTACAAATTAGAAATATTAATAGTGTAATGATTATTATTAACACCTGCTTATTTTGTTTGAACAGTTGATAAGTTGAACAATCCCAAGGTGGACAGATTCCACGAATGGGGAGAAAATGTCGCCTAAAAGTGACGACGGGGACAATGCATATGCCTCACCCGGGATTCGAACACATGACATTTCGATGGACGAATACCATTTTATTCTGGGCTTGAGGTCATAAGTCTAAAATTATTTCTCTATCACGACCTTAAGTCTAACTTTCAGCTGAGATATCAGATCAACGTTTATCGTCCGCTCGCTTACATGTAACGCTTATTGATCACACAAAAGAAATTAAATTCCTGGATATTACTCGTCGAACCATCGGAATAATATCACAAAAAAGAACAAAATTAATTTTCCTTTATGTTTCAAATATGTCGATATCATTACGTTGAGTGCGCGTTCTGCCCTTCACTTCACCTTTGACTTCACTCACACGAGGGATTCGTAAGAGTTGAAAGCAAACGGTTCCAAAAGAAAACCATTGCACCTCCTACTTTCTCATACACGTTTCTCCATCAGAAGCATAGAGCGACAACAAAAAATATCGTAAAAGTGTTATGTAAATGTAATTTCGTTGTAGACAGAAATTTATGTATTTTCGTATCTGCAGTGCGTTTGCTGTCCTCCTATGTATTTTATCATTATCAGTTAACGAAAAATGTATTCTACATCTGCTTGGTCCATTTACAATGCTAAATAGTATTCAAGCTTCTTGAAATAGTAACCTAATGTGTTAGAGTAGCAAATAGAAATTATTTTACTGCGCCTATACCAAACTTCCAAGCAAAATACCGCTAATGCGGATGAAATGTATACTAATTGTACTTTATGTACAAAACATTTGAAGCAAAATGGTTGGAGCCGTTTATAAAAAAATATTCGAAAGAGTACTTTGACCTTCATGTAAAGTACCCTTTGTTTTAAAGTAAAAAAATAAAAATATTTAAAGCACGTGTATCAAGAACAAGTAAATTCTACCGTAAATACGAAATATGAATTCAACTGATTCATCCATTTACTCAAAATCACTGCGCACAGACGGACGGACGTTATGCCAAAAACAACTTTTTCTGAATCAGGGAAAACCAAAACGGATATTTCCGTTGAAATATCGCTTTCGAATTTTTTCACATTACAAAATTTTCTATATATGAGAAAATAAAAGGAAGCATTGTTGGGGAACAGAAGAATTCAGGGATTATCGCGACATGAAAAGGAAAAATCTCGAATTTGAAAGGAATCATATGGGAAAGGTAGGAAGTTAGAATGGGATGGGAAAGGATTAAATAGAAAGCAAAACTCGATAACGCCAGGGTGTTCGATCAAATAACCGCCTCAAAGAAATTATCGAACAATGCAGCTGCATACACAGTTCCATACACTTATTTCGGAATGATCAAATAATAAATTAATAAATTAATGTCAAAAAACAGTACAAACTGCGTATGACCACGTGGAGGACAATAAACTAATTTACTCTCCGGAAGCAAGCAAGAGACCATCCCATCAATTCCGATCAAGGGCCCTAAGGCAGAGGCGGATTCAATTTTTTTTTTTTTTGCATAAGTTCCTAGATAAGATAAAAAGTTAGCTGCGACTTATAATACATATATAATGTCAATATGTTTGGAATTTAACGCAATAATAATACGTAAGAGGCAATCTGATACAGCGGAGGGAATAGACACCAGAAACACTAGCACGTTGTAAAAAACACGGCGAATATTTTAAATGAAAAGCGCTTAAAAGAATTCTTATCCTGAGAAAATAAAAGTTTCCGCACACTTAGAAAAAAACAGAACATAAATCGAGTTTCACGATAGAGTTTTGATGACACTGCAAAGATGGACGTAAATAAATTTGACCTTCTTCTATATATTTGACCAACCTTCTATCTCAAATTTACAGTATTAATTTTTTGTAAAAAGCACATAAAAATGCAAGAGACCAAACACTGATAGACAATGGAATAAAGAAAAGTACGCGGCAATAACAGTTGAAGACCACAAAACATGTGCAAACGAAACAAAACGAGAACTCTGAATTATGAAAAGACAATAGTTTCAACAATCATATAATTGTTTTCGTTCGTAATACATGGTTGAACTTCACACACAAAAGCATTTTTTAGCCGAATGTAACTCAAGAGCTATAGATGAGACGAATGCAACGGCAATTGGATGGATGTGTTGCCCGAAACCGTAATATCGCGGAAAAACAACCGGATCGCCCGTCTGTTTCATCGAAAGGAGAGAGGAGAGTCGACGAGGTCAAAAGCCAGAATAGTGTTGGATTTGAGCCAGGTGTCAATCATGCAGATAGTTATCGACCAATCGCAGCGTTCGCTAACATCTCTCTTCCAACAAGCCACGCTACTCTCTCTTCCCTGTCAAACACTGCTCCACAAAGCTTCTCTCGAATCAACTCTTAACACACATCCCAACACTCTCTTTGATTTCACGTCGATACACAAAAGTGATAAGCAAAGAGTGTTACAAACCCACCACAGTTAGTAGCGCGAGCAATGCGTTTTTAACCAAATATTGCCTCGTTCTACAAATGTTCATAAACTTATGTGTGATAACGATTTTAAAAAAATATATGAAGATCATTCATCATAAACATCAACAAAGTTACTCTCATTACAAGATTTGCAAAATGTTATCATTAACGGTCACAAATCAAACAAACAAATACAATATACCACATACGTACGTCTGTACTCAGCCCTGGCACGGTTGGGTGTAACTCTGTAGCCCCATCCGGATTTTCTTTTCAGTTTTCCTTCGGGAGGAGGTGGAGTGTTCGTAGACTCTTGCCTACGGTGGCAGGGAGGGGGTTGTCTCTCGAAAGAATAACTCGCGAATTTACAATCGATATTTTCCGAATAACATATGGTTTGATAATACGTACTTGTAAAATAACTTTGTGTTTTATTGAATAAAAATTTCTCGGTATTTTGTAATATTACAACACACACGGGACTATTTTTATTCGAATCATAGAAGTAATGAACCTTCAGATCCTCGATAGGAATTAACGAGATGGAGAGAACATTAGTTTGTCAGTCGCAGTTTGTAACTGCTTTTTTTGGGCAATGAATTTATTACTTTTACATACTTCAACAATAATCAAATGTGTTTAAAACGAAATCAGAATATGATGTTGAGAAATCATTTGATGGTGAGTCGAAACATTGTGAAAATACGAATCTATTAGAAGAAAATATACGTTATAGAGAATTGCATGTGCAATGTCAATAATGCATCAAAGAAAATCTATATTCTTTGAATTTAATGTCCTTTTTCTATATTATTTCGAACTTTTGAAGAATGTAGAAAAAAACGTTGAACTTTCTGTATACTTTAGACTTAACTTTCGAACTTCAACATTGTTTCCATTCGTTATCAAGAAGATTTGTTTCATTGCAACATTTGGTTTCCTATAAAAATCGGATTTTAATGCAATTGTATTTATAAATTGTTCGTAGCACAGATACAGTACATCGACCTGCAACGACTTCTTTCCGGTTCCTGTCCATTACAACGGAGTCCATTACAACAAGGGTATTGGTTTATGTCGACTGCAGACCCTACGACTTCCAAGTCCCCAGGGCACTGTGTTTACAACCTTCGTAAAAATTAAGCTCCCACACCGTTGTTCCCCCAGGACTCCAGCTGCGTCTGGGGAAAGGCGTTGCAACGATGAAACTCGATCTGGGAGCGACGGCCCTTCTATAAAAACATTCAGAGGATGAATTAAACGCTCCGCATCGGCGGTCGACGAAATAGCAGCGGTGTGATCTCGTAAAATCTCAAGCGATGAGAGAGAAAACGACAATTGAATCGCTTGATTTTTCTCTCGTCTGAGAGGACACTTAATTTTTCTTATTATTTATTTATTTTATGCACTTTGGTCATGAGGTACCGAGGCTCTTCTACAACACCGTTAGACTTGGGTGGGGGAATTGGGAAGGAGAGATGTTGGGTTGCTTGGGAACTTATGGTACCGAACCGACATTTGCCTGGAGTAGATTAGGGAAATCCCAGCTGAAAACCTCACCGTGGCCGAGTAGGATTTGAACCCGTGCTCTCCCGCTCAGCGGGATCGTCGAAGCGAAGACTGTATTAGTGAGATCAGATAATTTTTTTTGTAGCTTCATTGGAAAATCAAGTTTTCATCCATGTTACAAGTCGCAGAACCGAAATGTTGAGTGACTTCCTTGTAACATCACTGCTGAGTGGAAGATCACGGGTTCAAATCCTACTCGGCTTCCAAGCGATCGAGGTTTTCCGCTGGGGTTTTCACTCGTGTATTCTAGACAAGTGTGAATTCGAGAACCTAACAACTCTCCTGACCAAATCCCTTCACCCACATCGTAAATTAATGCATAAAACTAAATCATAAATAAGAAACCCTTTTAAAAACAAGTTTTTATTTATGGCATGCACAAAAACGAATAAAATAAATTGAGATTATTATTATGGTAATGCCAAATGCTAAAATCACCATACGTAGTTCACATGAGTAGATCGTAATAACAAACGTACTTAAAATATTAAAATTAATTTCAGCAATATATATAGAAAAATACAAACATCGGCAAGTACTCACTCACCAACCAATCACAGTCATATGAAATTAATTGGTGTCCCTTTTTATCAACATTTCGCGAGACAAATAATTCAACATACACTATTAAATCATTATAAATAATCCACCGCGAGTTATTTCGGATAAAATGTTAATTTAAAAAGAATATTTGTGTTATACATCATAATATTGCATTGTCCTCGGGTATGCCAATTGGTAGAGGAGAACTGGTTTAAAATTCAGTTGTAAGATCTGTCCCAAACGTACTTACAAAAGGGCTAACGAACAGGCTATTTTTAAAAAAACTTGTAATGAATAAGTGTGTGTGTGATCAGATTCATTTTGAGTTATATTCAAAAAAATCCCTTCTTTCCCCGTTTCTTGTCGCGAAAATGGATCGTGTTTACCACGCGTTTGAGTGCTGGCATGCAATCAATGGTGAATCTATTCCTTGCTCAAAGAACTACAGCAATGCACCGTAGAATAAATTTATTACAAACTGTATTATTGCTGTATTTCGCTTAATCAATCCACGTCACGGTCCACAGCTCTGCGGGAATTGTGTCGAAGCGAGGTGGCGTAGAGTTCACTTCATGGATCTCGCTTTGAATGTTTCAACAGATATTTTGATTCGCACGGATCAGGCGAATATTATCAGAACGTCATTAAACAATGAACGTTTCACATCGAAATTCTACTGATGTTATCATAACGCGTGCTCTAATAATATATTCTAACTCTCGGGAAAAGACCCATCCTGGCCCGGGTTTTTCTCCGGTTTTCCTTCGGGTAGAGGCGGATTTCTTATACAGGTTCTCTAGGTTTTTGACTGGGGACGCGTTTATTGAAACAAGAAATCGTGAATTTAGTGTTATTTCAATTCTTATGATTTGTAAACACTATACTCAGAATAATCTATAGTTCGATAATAATTCGTACACGTGAAATAAATTTGTCTTGAATTACAAACATGTTGATATTCTATTTGTACTATAACTCGCAGCTAACTTTTTATCTTATCTAGGAATTTTTGCTGAACTTTTTTTTCAATCCGCCTCTGCCTTAAGATCCTTGATCGGAATTGATGGGATGGTTCCGTAGAGTATAGTCAGATATTATACTCACGTGGTCAAATGGAGTCATCCATAATATGTAACGCACTATGCGATGGAGGGGCCTACGAAGTACTAGCAGGAATATCCCGTGTTGCCCACGATTTGAAAAAAAAAACTTACTTAAATCATGACGAAAATTCAAAAAAAAAAAAAAATCCCATTATTAAACAAATATACAAAAAAAAAAACATTTTCTTAAAGCGTTCCTCTAGGTTCTAAATTCACTCGTTAGTTTCCGTATTTCACTACCTCCATGGTATAAAATTAAATACAGTCAAGAAAATTTACAAAAATACGCACAGTTTTCTCTTGTGTATTCTAAACTGTACGTAAATACGAATAATTTAAAATCCAGACAGAAGGAAGAAACACACACAGAAATAAAAAGAGCTCATTCTTAAGACCTCTGAATTCTTCGGTTTTTCCTTTCACTTTAAGGGTATCTTATTGAAAACAAGCTCTTCACAGCTTTTATATAATTTTGCTTCTAGGAATCGGTGACGTAGATTACATGTTCAGTAGATTGTCCTTCCGCCTCACGTAACGCAATCGAACTCTGGCGGACGAATTAGTAAGCTTCATAGTCAACAATCACGCGAGTGAAGATTCACATCTGTACTGATTAGAAGCCAATTTTAATTGTCTTTCTGCTCTTGTAATTCATCAATATTAACCATATTTTGCATTTTAATTGCAATAACCTTTAAGAAGTTTCATTTAAAAATTTAAAAATAAATTAATCGATTATATTTTCCGATTCCAATGTCACAGAGATTACGCCGTACCATCAATTTGTATAGATTTTTATTTGGGGCTTTAGGGCACGCGAACGTCTAGCTCATTACAGCCCTTGCAGTTACGCATCATAGGGAGAGCCAACGTAACTCTTCCCCGTGTGTGGGACTCGACCTCAAAACCCTCCTCAAATCACCAACTTTCTAAACACAAAGATGATGGAAAAGGACAGACAACAGTTGCCCAATACATTATATTTTAAAAATAAAAAAAGTAAATTCTGAAAACTCTTAACATTTCAAACAAAGGAAAGACGGATGCAAATCTCCCCCGAGAACGTGTGGGGAGAAAAACCCCGATCTACTCATAAACTTCAATAATTTATTAAAATGATCCGTTTCATTTCCGAGAATTGTTGGTAAATCTGNACAACAATTATTTATTGAAGTTATTAATTTTATTAATATGGTATTATTAATTTTATTAATCTGGTATCATTAATTTTGTTATTAACAACAATTATAAATAATAACTAATAATAATGAGGTAACACTTTAACGAAGTATCCTATTTATCAACTTGAATTTTATCTGTTAAGAGTTCAAGTCGAATGGAGGGCTATAGCCCCCTTAGATCCCCCACCCCATAGATCCGTCACTGAGGCTAGAATTACATTAATATTCGCGGTGGGGGGAATATGGGGTACTAGAAAATAAAACACAGCAGACGGCGATTCAAACAAAAGGTATTTTTATTTATATATTAGTTATATTGATGCCACTTATTAATTTGAATTTTTATTATCATATTTATTTTTGGAAAGATATTTTATTATTTGGTGTTAAAATATTTAACATTAATTCATTAATATCAATACTTTCCCAGTCATTGTTGCAGTCTAAAATGCAACAACCAGTTGCCGTCTCCTCCAGAGAGGATTTGCCAGAGCGTTGGTAGTCGGATGGTTGTGACGAGGAAGATGGCTGCCGTAATGAATGGGTTAATAAATAGTAAAATTTGATGTAGATGGTGTTGGCGACGTTTTGTCGGCGTAATTCAAAACTGCACTAATTTTCTTAGTCTCGACAACCATATATTATTTATCAGAGTCAACTCTCGACTGCATGGTGTCCATCTTCATTGATCATCCTCTGGAGAAGGAAAAGTGGCAGACTTAAGAAAATTAGTTGCATTTTCGAGTAAAAATTTGAGTTACGTAGTCAGTGACGGATCTATGGTGTAGGGGGGGGGGAGGCTAAGGGGGTTATATCACCCCCTCGCATTGGACCTGAACTTTGAACAGATAAAATTGAAGTTGATAAATGGCAAATTTTGTAAAAAGAGTTACCACATTAATAATTGTTGTTATAATTGTCATTAATAATATAATTGTTAGTTATTAATAATACCAGATTAATAAAATTAATAATATCATACTAGTAATTTTAGTTCTTAATTGATATTGCTGTTAATAATATCAGATTGTTAATTGTCAATTATTTATTTGATGCATTTTATTTAGAGGTAATATTTATAAAATTTGTGTTATAAAACCATAATTTTTAATAAAAAATGCTCCTTGGTTAGCCACCCACCCACACACACACCCATCATTACGGTCATCATTCTCCACTGTACGTAATGTATGAATGAACGTCTGTTTTTAACTGTTTTTTTACAATAATTCATTTGATTATAATGCTTACTTTAAAACGCATTCGGGCCCATTAGCACCTTCCCACTCACGGGAGTGATGGTATGACATTTCTCAAATAGCAGCTGGTCACGTCACGTCACATTGTTTCTCGGGTGCATAAAATGGCAGCGCCATGCAGTACGCTTGATCTCAGGCGAAATGGCAATGGCGCCTCCAAGCAGCCAATCAGCGTTTGGCTTTCGCACGTGCCTCGGAGGCAGTTCGGCCATGTGAACACAACGCCAGTACAGGCCACTGCGACACGTCAAGTACTAGTTTGCGTTACATCAGCAACATGAATAAGCTATTCTTCTACACACAGCCCTACACCCTGGTGTTCAAGTAATAAACAGTTTCTGTTAAATATTGAATATTTTGTATTTAAGAGACAGTATTGTGTATACATCTGGCGGTCGGGTGTTGTGAGCATCGCTTCCAGTGCAGTGACATTCAGAATCCTTTCGCCTCCCTTTCATGACCCGTGCGCAGCGTCGCGCCACTGAGTTCAAAGCTAGAAACCGACCAGAGCTAATTTTACTTCATACTCACGTATTTGTTAAGTTTTATCAATTAAATTAATTTTCTTCGAACTGGTTTATTTATTTTCATATCAATAAATTAACAGTTTCTACGAAACGCACACGCTCCTGAGCGTTTACGTCACTTTCACGATTCAACCGCGCAACGAGAACACGGAGAGAACAAGAGCAATCCACACTCAAGAAAACGATTGGAGACAGGAATTTGATGCCTCCCTGCGTCGCCTAAGAAAAAGATTTCGAGCTCTGCATCTGTTCACAGGGTGAGAGGCCAATTCTAGAAGAAGGGGTGCGTTAATGTAGAAGATGGGAAGATAGTGGCAGTGTAGTGAAGTGATAAGAAGGGAAATGCGAGAGTTAGAAAGGGAAGGAAGGGAAATGTGAAGTGCACTAAAGGGGTAAATCAAATGTTCGGGTCATTCGCCGTTAAAATGTTCCATAAATATTTATTAACTTTTTAGTTGTTTCAGTGTCATGTTTTCATATTTGATATTTTAATATTAGTTTAATCATTTATTTAACAAATTTTAATTTCAGTTCTCTGTAATATGTAGTTGTGTATATTTTATTGTACTTCCTCATATTCTGCAACCGGGTAAGATCCGTCCATTAGTGTTTAAATAAATATTATTATACCTTTATTATTTTGCATACCGTACCTTAGAATCAAATCATACTATAAATTGTAAACCCAAACAAACTACTTCTATGAAAACGTACACATGTAAACTGTACTGTGAGTACATCAACATGTACACACAACCAACAAATCTCTCGCATACTCTCTCAGATACCAACATAACCTCAAATCCATGACCTCTCTCACTAGCATCATACATCAAACAAAAGCGTTGTAACGTACTACGCTACGAGCGTTAGTGTACCATTAACTTCTGAGCACGCACAAAAGTAACTTCCTTAAGAATAACGTATACGATAGCTCGAAGGTAAGCTGTGTAAAAAACTCGGTAATTTATTCATAGATACATAATTACTTTAACCTAATAGCTAAGACACAAATGAACAGAAACTGAATTCTATGCGACAGGAGGGACGCAAAAGAAGAATCATTGCGTTTTCAAAATTCTCATTCAAAAGTTTCAATTTCAATACTAATAAAAAATAAGGAAACATTTCCTCTGATCATTTTCAACTGAATAAAAAAATTGGATCAAGAAAAAGTGTACTATAAAATACCACTTGTTCAGAATAATATAAGGACATCTAAAATTTCGGGAAGCAGAAACAATGTAGGCACAGATACTGTCGTGAGGAGCAAATGAGTAAAACTGTCGTCAGCCGATAACTAGAATCACCAAATGCAATCTTCTGTGTTCTTCCTTATTAAGTGAATCAGATTAAAAAACAAAAACAAAATATATTCAGCAACTTTAGTTCGAGGTAATACTTGAATTACTTGCGGTCGGCGGGTGAAAAATGCGACGAGCCAGGAATCGAACTCGGGACTCCTGCTTTGATCGCAGGGGTGCTAACCACTGCACAGAAGAGCCGGGTTCGATTCTCGACTCGTCGCCACTTTCACCTGATCGAAAGTTATCACATATCTTCTCCACGTGTAGGGTTCATGCAAGAAATATATGCAATACTTGAATTTTTAAAAATATTGCAAAAATTTCTATTCCTTTAGAGTTCGGAAATGTGTTTCAAAACAATGTATTTTCCTTAATCATTGAGTTCGACTATTAGCTTCAATATTCTCCTTTAAAAATGTCGTAAATTATAATTTATCTCCAAGGCTCAACTCATATCCCACTATCCATCGGTCGAGAGAAAATATAAAGTGAAACACTAACCCCATATTTTAAATCTTTAATGCCGCCGTTATGTTTATGTATTTGTAATTATGGACCTTCAAAATGCTAATAAAAAGAGTATAAAAAGACGAAAGAAAAACGCGATTTAAAAATCCAGCTCTTATAAAAACGTTTACGTATTAATCCTAATCGAGAGGATTTTCTCAAGCACTGTGGCGAAAAACTTTAATTATTTCAAAATTTAAAATTAAGACAAAATTTTTGGGGGCCATTAGTTTAACACACCATTAATGAGTTTTCGGTGTGAGTGGGTAAATGTATTGTTACGTCAGCCGCGATCCTATTCTTGTCAGAGAGCGAATCTCTCCCACAGATTTGAAACCTTGGGATGCTATTGTTCTGCACAATCTGTTTCTAGATATCATAAAAATGTATTATTTTGTTAAATATTTAAACGTTAAATATAAAAGGTTACATCTAAGTTGTTTCAGAGAGATTTAGGTAAGTCCTGATGTGTTAGTTTGAGTATTTAATGAAAAAGTGCAGTTTAAAAGTGATCTGCATATGAACATGTAATATCTATATGAAACAATAAAGACTGAATTTATTGTAACAAAACGTTTATCAGCAATTTTTCATTCTTTATCATGTATGCGAATTATTCACCGGAGTTGAGCTACTCAATGAATAATTTATGTGCGATATGCACTCTGCTCCAATGAGCACAGACTTTCTACGCACGGGGAGGTGTCCTACCTTACCAGCCACCGTATCACCATATGGCGGCGACCACCAAGCGAGGTGAAGATGGAAGGCGGTGGAGAACGCCTCTCGCGCACGTGCTCTGCCGGTCAAATTGGTTCTAACCACCAGACTGCGAACGTGTTTTCTTTTGGACTCACCTGCAAGGAGAGAAATAAAACTCGTTAGAGGAAGAAAAGATATTGCCTTCGTAGGAGTACCGTGCAGCTTACATTAAGGTATTATGCGCTTTGTCAGAGCGACTAAGGTTAAGTACCCCCAAACAATGTTTTAAACGATAGTTTGAACCATTCTCTATGCAGGGAATTTTCATACCCTTACGGCGCAAATACTATGGGCTTAAATGGAGAAACTTTCGTTTTTATTGATGTTCTGTCAAAAGTACCGGCTTCACATAGCGAAAAAACACCCTACTAAAACATTGCAAATGGAAATAGGAACGATGCAACGATGTTACGATTTTCACACCTTAATAATTAACAAAAACTCGGCAAAATACTATTCTAAAGGAAATGGAAGCCGCATCACGTGACTGAAGACAATGCGACCCTTGTCAAAGAAGGAGTCAAACGACAGTCTAAATTAATTATCAAGTTTTATAATAACAAAATAATTGTTCTCATGCAACATTTTTAAAAATTACTAGAATGAATTATTAATTAAAAAGAACTACTTTCGTGAATATTGTCACTGGATGACATGTTCACAACAGTAATTTTCTAAAATGCTATTTTCTAATTGTTATTTAATTCACATTCACGACTTGTTATTTAATTTTCTAAATTCATTTCATTCTCAAAATTGTTATTTACTTTTATATACCGCCGTTCTTATATATCATTATTTTTCTATTTGTTATAACATTGTCTCTATATTACTCTTTTCTAAAGTATTTCTACTAAATTACTATTTTTCAAAGTTAATTATTCTATATCCATATATTGTATTTTTCTCTGTAGCCGACGGCTGATGATGCAGCCACGACCAATACCTTCCTAGTAAACCCGCGTGCGAAACAGGACACACAGTGCCCTGACCAGCGCGAGTATCTCCCACTCTGTTCTTAATTTTATTTTAATAAATTGACACGCGCAGTCCCCGCTTCTGTTCTCAGTAGTGCCGCGTGCAAATCTTCCCCTTCCATGGAGACGACCCCTTATAATACAAACTTAGAGGCACGTCTAACTCCCACTCAAAGAGAAAAATGTCATCTTCAATAGCGTCGTGCGAAACAACCCCCTCTGCCAGGTTCACTCTATAACGCTCTATAAATTATAATGTTTTGTATTAATCGGGGAGAGAGTCCAGTCTCTTGACTAGAGAGCAGAACCACGAGAACACTGCGTCGTAGTTGCAGATGGGTGCCACTGGACGTCCTGCAACATCGTCCCGAGCTTGGGGCCGGTGAGCTGCCGTCAGCAACTTGGCGAAGTTACTGTTGACGGTATACAAACCGCGATATGTTGACAGATTTTGCCGTCCTTGAGACTTCGGTCTCGCTGGCCCTTCAGGCTTGTGAATTTACATGGTAGTTATGACTACTTGTTGAAAGATTAATTGCTTGCCCTGCTTTGGGCCCTTATTGAAGGAATATAAATTTTAAAAATTTTATTTATAAAATATCATTCAAACATTGTTTACATTTTGTGTAACCAAGCACCAAGATCCGGATAGGGATCTACCTCTGCCGAGCAAGATCTGTAGCATCTGAGCTACCCCGTACCCGCCATGGTGGTTAAAAACCACTCCCATGCGATAATATTTCCAAGTTATAATAAAT
>NNCF01126129.1:252540-271673 GCA_002313205.1 Laupala kohalensis
ACACACACACTTCATGCCAAGATTACAGGTCTCTTTTATTCAACAAAGTGCATTATTTTACACTCTTAATTATAACAAACTTTCATGGCAACATTAGCCATGTAGTGGAATAGTGATAGCTACAAAAAACAATAATTCTTCACACGATTAGTTTTCAGACGTTAAAAGAGTAAAAATGTAATTCTTCTTACTAGTGCAATGAACACAATTAATGAAATTAAATCTAATGTAATCGCGTCTGATTAAAGAATATCATAACGTGAGAAAACATTTTGTAAAAAAACCGCTCAAAGAGAAGTCGTATGAACCACGCGAAACACATTCGCAGAACAAGTTAACACTATTAAAAATAAACGTTTTATGATATCACAATTTTATGGAATCCATTCTCTTCCCACGCGACCATTATACATCACTCAAATATTTCTTCGTTCTACATTTCCGAACGGGCAGATATGTGCATTATTTGGAATGTACATTATGCAATCCATGATGAATTTTTACAAAACAATTTTTGTTATTCTCTCTGAACACAAATTTGAGACCATCTAGATATTCAGGAACATTAAGAGTAATTCGCGACCGTCCATTCAAATGTTTTTATACATGTGATGAGTTAATAACAATAAACCCAAGTTAGAATTTGCGGTGGCTCAGGTAGTAGAGTCCAAGTCGTCCCGGGTTCGATTCCCTGTTGGGCGAGAAAAAGTTGTAGTTTTTTCACATTACCGCCCAAGTTCATTTAGAAAAGACTATTGAAAAGTAAACTTTCCTTCCTCTATCCAGCTCCTCCTAGTATCAATAACACTATTACTAACTGCTTCTACTAATCCCATCGTGTGGGCAAAGTTGTTGGTAAACCCAGCTAACCGGTTCACTTTCTAAGTAAGATACAAAGAAATTGTGCAGCAGGATTTGAATATTATTTTCGTCGATTACTCAACAGATGCTTAGTTTCACACTTCTCTTAATCAAAAACATCCGAAGGAAAGTTATAAAGTTCAAGATATTAACATTAATAACTTTTACATATAAATACTGAAATATTTCTAGATTCATTCCAGTAATATAGCAAAATTCGAAAACTCACTTTACCCATAATGGGGTTTATAGAGTTCTCTCACCCACCCCTTGCCCTAACATTAATGGTGAACCAACTCTGACATAACATGAGAAGTGCCTCCATTCATCTTCGGTAGAACGATCCCACTCGCCGGGAGCGGCGCCGTCGTGAAATTTTAGCTCACCCACACTTGTGAAATCTAAACCATTCGTCCAAATTTTACGACTTACAGACTTTTTTTTATCTTCGGTAAATTCACAAATATCCCACTCGAATACAAGACGATTGATCTTTTTCTTCTTTAAGAAGAAATCTCTTTAATTGAAGTAATTTAACAATATATTTTAATAAATTTATTGTCAAAAAACAGTACAAACTGCGTTTGACCACGTGGAGGACAATAAACCAATTTACTCTCCGGAAGCAAGCAAGGGACCATCCCATCAATTCCGATCACGGGCCCTAAGGCAGAGGAGGATTCAAAAATTTCAGCAAAAGTTCCTAGATAAGATAAAAAGTTAGCTGCGAGTTATAATACATATATAATGAGAATATGTTTGTAATTTAACGCAAATATATTTGTAAATATAGATGTACAAGTTATTATCGAACTATAGATTATTCTGAGTATAGTGTTTAAAAATCATAAGAGTTGAAAAAAACCCACTAAATTCACGATTTATTGTTACAATAAACACGCCCCTAGGCAAAGCCTAGAGAACGTGTTTAATAAATCCGCCTCTACCCGAAGGAAAACCGGAGAAAAACCCGGGCCAGGATGGGGCTACAGAATTAATGTACACAACCGTGCCAAAGTTGAGTACACATAAAACTAAATTAATATGAGCCATAAGACAACACAATCATGCAAGAAAATAGTGGGCCAGGATGGGGCGAGATTCTCAGTAACGTTTTATCGATAATTTACGTGAATCTCTCTAGATACGCGTCTGCTGTCCGGGACTCTTTGAGGCGAACAATGTTGGTATTCGTAGTTCTCACCTAACTCTAACCGGTTAGGAAGCGTAAGCGAATATTTCTCTCTCTTTTTCCAGATTTCATCGACATTTATCTGTAAAATCATCATCTATCTTTCTTTCTCGACGAACATTCTTAAAAATAAATCTTTTCGCATATTCTTCTTAACTATATCGTTGCAAAATTCCATCACGATCGGTTCAATGAGACAGTTGTGAAACGGTAGTAAACACATTTTCGCATTTATATATTCGTATAGAGTATACGTACAACAATTAATTCGACGTCCAATACTGAAAGAAATGTTTTCAGAAATATATCTCGCCAAGAATTTGAATTCATCGGAGAGGTTTTGCTCTTTGTGTCGTGTAATCCGATAAAAGAGAATCATTGCGACATAATTGAAATGTACAATTTCAAAGGTAAATCGGTCATATATAGGTGTGGTTTATTTTGAATTTCTTTCAGAGTTGTGTGTCTTTCGAATTCACTAAAATGTACATTTTTATGCACAAAGCGGATAGTTTCGAGATTTTTCTGTGTACACTGTGCTAAAATAAAGAAAATAGAAAAAAAAACCTCTTGTACAAAATAACGAAAATTGTCGATATCACTCGTTCTGCTACAATCGCATTTAATTAAAGGAAGTGCTTCAAATATGCATTTCATCAAATTCCATGATCAAGGGGATACTATTTCAGACTTCATGGACACACCTTCTACCATTTCGTCCTCATATTTAACTTTTTTTGTTAGTTTAAACAATTTTGTTTCTAGAGTCGATGTACAATTTGTTATTTCTTAAAGCATACTCGAGACGTTACACACAAAAAACGAATTTAATTATTTCCCAACACTGCGATACAATTTTTTAACAGAAACACTGGACTAGGTCATGTGAGATTAAAGTCAATTTCGTTTTTGAAGTTAAATATAGAACTGATTTTGCTAATAACTATAAACTTTATTGTCAAAAAAGCAGTTACAAACTGCGTATGACCACGTGGAGGACAATAAACTAATGTACTCTCCGGAAGGAAGCATCCCAGCAATTTTGATCTCGGGTCTTAAGGCACAGGTGGATTTAGCACTTCAACATACTCCTAACGATAAAAAATAGTTCGACACGAGTTATACAATTAATATAAAACGAACAAATATTGTATTAAATAAAATTTAAAAAACGTAATTTTACAAGTACTTACTATTATCAAATTATACATTATTGGGATAGTATTGTTTATAAATCGTAACTATTAAATAATACGAAATTCGAGATTTAGTATTCCAAAAGATTCTAGCGAATTTTCTTTAAAAAATCCGAGGAAAAACCGGAGAAAAACATTTAATATTAAACGAGGAAAGTGTTGTTTTACATCAAATCAGATTCTGTACCACGAACAATCCGAAACAGAAACTCACAATGCGAATCATAACGGTCTTCTCAAACTTCGATCAGTCCCAGCACTACTTCAGAACATCTCTTTTCCACCAGCGACTACCAGCAGGATTTCGGTGGCAACCAAGCGTTCGTAATTCCTCTATCTCTCAGGCAATTTCCCTAACTCTCATAGCATAAAAATACATATTTCTAGGAATTTTCTTTATTTTTTCGGTCGGTTTTAGCAATTTTCAGGTATGCCCACCACACGTGGAGACTTGAAATTTTGGCAGCATTTAGAATAGCACGTCAAGAGTAGGTGACAAAAAAATCAGTCCTCAGTAATTTCGACAGAAATGTACATTTCTGGATATTTTTTGACATTATTTGATATATTATTAACTTTTGACTTTTATCGCGGTCATATACTATAAAAATCACAATAAAAATATTTTTGGCTAGATATGATTGTTTTACAATCCAAGCGACGTGTATGATCAGCGAATTTTGGTTTATATTCACGAAATAAATAAAAAGCGAAAAATCACCATTTTTTAGTATAGGAAACAACATCAAACGAAAGGAAAATTAAAAACGTGATTAATAAAGACATTTTATCAGTAAATATCTATAAATAAAGGGAGAATGTCATTAGGCAGGGGGGCACATTTGCGTTCCTTATCCATTTCGTTTGCGGAGGAGAGACATTTGCAGCCAATACGGAAGGAAGGAAGGAAGGAAGGAAGAGACTGAGAGAAGAGCAGACGGCAGAGATGAAAGAGAAGGGAGGGAAAAGGGAAGTCAACCGCGGAAACTCTCTCGCAACAGTTGGAGGTACGCCCCCCCCCTCCCCCGCCAACACCCTTAACCCACAGAACCGTCATGCCGGTTGCTGACGTTGCAACGCCATTACATGACAGTGAATCTGACGCCAGGCTCCTCGTATCTGTCTCGACACCAACTGCGAGAATCCAGCTGTGAGGAGAACTTGAACTAACAACGTCCATTCTGATATTAGCTATCCTCTCTAAAATTTGTCCTTATTAAGAAGTTACTTATCCATACATCCACATAAATATATAAATGCGAAATGCGGGTAGCCTGTCGGTCTGTTACTTAATCACGACTAAACCACAGAACCCATCATGATGGAATTTAGCAAGGAGATAGTTTAGATTTCCAGGATGAACATAGGCTAACTTTTTATTTTTTTTAATGTATGAAAAGATAAATAATGAAGTTGAAGATAAATGTCGATGAAATGAGGAGGAAAAAATCGGCCATAATCACTTATTTATCTCTAACCGTTTAGGCAGCGTGACAACTATGAGTGGCAAAATATTGTTCGCCTCGAAGAGTCCTACAAAAAAGTTCGCGGCAGCATGTCTATGTACTTAGGTTAATTTAAGTTATCGAAAAAACGTTATTAAAATAGAACTGTTGAAATACTTCAATTTAAGTCAGGAATTTAAGAAGGGAAAAAATCACTCTTCATCAAATTTAATGTATTTTTTTTGTTTTGTGCGTTTAATAAACATATAAAGATCTTTAAATCTTAAAGTTTGGACGAATGGTTTAGATTTTATAAACGTTTTAATGAAACGGAGCAACCGCGCTGCCGCAGTTGTATCTTTTGCCTCGGAAGCAAAAATTCGACCTTCGAGGCTTCCTTCCGGTGAGTGACAGGGTTCGTTGATCTCTAACGACTAAAACAAATATTCCGAGTAACGCCGGGAAATCAGCTAGTAGTACTTCTACTTCTACTTCTTAAATTATACTAGATCAACCCACATAATTTAATAGAATCTAACCTATGTTCTGTATGGAGATATGAATGTTTAGTTTTGTGTAGCAGGAATATTTTAGTTACTAGAGTAGTAAAGGACGATTCTACTTTCCCTCATATCTCTCACTCGTAGCAAGTTCCACTCGATTTCCAATTGAGCATTAACAACGTAAAAACACCGTAACAGTTATGAATAGTGCATGATATTACAGAATGGAGCATTACTTAACTCATGTACAGGGTATATTGCTTACAAGACGCATCAGTGATTTCATTTGTCCGGAATAAAGAAGTCGCGTTACTAGCGTAGGTTGATTGAAATCACTAAAATATCTGAAATTTATTGGCGTAAATGAACAGTGCAACATATATTTATTGTGATATCAACGTTAGAAAAACATACTTCACCCGCCATTTCAATGAAATAATAACAATTATAATTGATGGTGAAATACATCGCGTCTTATGGAGGAAACACTTATTTACAAAATAAAACCAACTTGTAGATCACGAAAGTGATGGAAGTTTAATTTGATTTGAAGTAAATTTTTCGTAGTAATTTTTACATCACTTTTGTGTATAGATCACCTTAGGACATTTGAGAAAGATATTTCACTTTTTCCTTTGAGGTGAGATGTATTAATGACGAAACCCTTTCTCTCGGTTACCATCTTAGAGCATTTCAAACGAGTCAAGCGAGTTTCTAAATATAGTTTGTATGATAATATTAACCGATAGATAGAAATTAAATCAAGTTTTTTCATCATTATTATTATTATAATAGTATTTTACAACAATTAGAATAAAAATAAATAAAAGAATTATACATCTCAGGGATTTGACTCACTGTTCCCACTTTAAAATGATGCCAAGAAGCGTCTCTTCTTGATGTAACTTCTAATTGCTATTATCTCGGAACGGAAAACGTGAAAGTTGCGATTATTGGAACTCGTAGATACATTTTATAACTCACAACATCCGAGTGCCTACTCGTGGAGGAGTGTTTGCAACGTTAACAGCCAGGTGAAGATTACGAGGGACCCGGACTCGAACCCGGGACCTCCTGCTCTGGCCGTAGGTGTGCTATCCATTGCACCACCCACCTCGACTCTCAAGTCCGTATGACCTGATCTGGTGAACCTGGGTCAAGCGAGTCAAGCCTGCGGCCAGAGCAGGAGGTCCCGGGTTCGAGTCCCGGTCCGTCGTAATTTTCACCTGGTTGTTGTCGTAGATACATACTTTAATGCTCTAAAAGTGCGATACTTCATTGGTGTGATTCGCTCCGTCCGCTTCCGCTGAAAAGGTACGAGAAATCATTTAGAGGATATTTGCGAATGAATGAATGAATGTGAGGATTTCAGTACACACAACAGGTTACAATATGGGAACGAATAATATATGCATTTATTTCATGTTATTTTATGTTCTCCGTTGTTGCTTTGTATAATATTTGTTACACCTGAAGATGCTCGAAACAAAGTTGATATGTGGTGATTCCTTTAAAATTTACAACAATTCGTGGGTGCAATTCAGGTTGTATAAAACATTAAAATATTGAGATGTTAGATTGTAAAGGAACTCGAGCTTCAAATGAGGGAAAATTGTTTGTCCGGAACTTAGAAAACGCTAATTCGTCTAATATTAAGTTTATTGTTTTAACTTTACGTAATAGAACAATTGTTTTTTCTGTCGCATGCACAGGTAATTTTACCTCCCGCCAGAATTATGTATCCAGAATAAATAAATAAATATTTTATTTCTACAGTCACTAGATATTTCAACATGTAACTGCTTTTCTCGAAAATGAATTTTGTTTATTTTATATCTCGTTTTGATACTAATGGTCAATTCCCTACTTTGGTTTTACTTTGTACATTTGATCGTGAGATATCCGATAAACAAAATTCTTGAAACACACACACACGACATTGGAAATCATCGCAAAAAATTGAGAATAGGGCTCCTTCCCCCATTTCCAATTCGTATCCATTTGAAGAGATCCCGATTATTATTTTTGAGGACCACTATTCTTTCCCTATACATACTGTATAATTGGAAAGCAAAACGGGCTAATTGTTCGGATTGCGAAGAAGTGTATGGAAAACATGCGATTTTTAAATTGCATTAAAATAATACTTGATCAGTATAATGAAAAAGAATCACGAACATAATACTAGATCTCGTGGAAGGAATAATATAACCGGAAAGAGAGCGGAGAGAATCCTGACATATTGATACAAAATATTTTTAACATAGAAGATGTGCGCAGCAATTATGAATAAATTCTGAAACACAAACACAGCAATGAGCGCATGATCCCTCGATGCTTCGACAAATGCGTTCAAGCGCCCCGTGTGCAGCAAATGCCATACGTCACTGGCCAATATCTCTGGTTACGAATGCGTCACGGATACGGCGGGAAGAGTCAGCAATGATTATATTCACACATAAATATTGGAATTTGTCTTCAAGATCAGTTCTTCCTTCCACTTCTCATAAGTTCACACATGGGATGATTTCTTACCCCGTATCAAGAAGTTTTTCATACATTTATTTGACAATTATTTTCTCGTGAAATTCTGAGTTAAGGTCCACGATGACTGAATTCAAATTCCCAACTACTCACGAACGTGGAAATATTTCGAAGAAAAGGAGTTCTAATTAATTCATTCATTAATAGACATGAATATTTTTTTTATATTTTAAAACTTGTTAATAAATTCATATTCTCGTTGGACTGTTTCTTTCGCAATTGTCTTCAGTCACGTGACGCAGCTGCCATTTGCGTCATTTTCTACAGTTTTCGAGCTTTATTCTTGTAAACGCCACGTACGATATTGCATTTCCATTTCCATTTGCTATGTTTTAGTAGGATTTTTTCGGTATGTTAAGCCGGAATATAATAAGAAAAAATGTTAAGCCGGAAGAATATAAAAAAATAGAAGCTCGCAAAAGTTTCGCCATAAAAGTCCATAATAATTTAAAGTCAAATAATTCAAACTTTTTCGCTGTAAGGGTACGAAAATTCATTGTCAACGAATACAGAACAGTTCAAACTATCAATTGAAAATTTTTTGTGGACACTTAAGCCTAGAAATATAAGGCCTGGAATAAATTATATTAAAAAAATACTTTTTTGCAACAAAATATAGTTCCACCGTGTTCCATGTGTACCAACAACACGAACAAAATTAACGCTCGCGTCGTTATTCGAACCCGATACCCACGAGCGGTGCAATCTCGGTATATTATTTATAAAAATGAATGTGAGAACACGCTCCTCGTAATATGCAACCGCGGAGCGAACGCGGAAAAGATACGACATGGCTGCGTCGGAACATCCGCAAGTAGAGACACGATTCGATTTCACCGATACACATCGAAGCGGACGCAATTTTCAGCTCTGCTTCCACAGGAACTGCGCGCCATTTATAACGAGCAGAGTCACCGACACACGAACACACACATCCCCTCCTAACATCCTTATTTTATTTTATTTTTTTATTTTTACTCTCTCTCTCTCTCTCTCTCTCTCTCTCTGTCACGTACCAGAATGTCAGAATATATTTCTTCGCATCCGACATTTGTGGAATCCCGCATTTCATACGTACAGGATTTTCGAGCAGTTGATGTATTTTATTCGCTTGCAGCGGAGTCTACAATAAAACGAGAAAAATGTGTGGATTAACATTTGAAAATTTTCAATTTCTCCCCATTCCCGCACTTGTAATGTTGCGCACCATTCGATACAAAAAAAAAATTAAAAAAAAAAAATTTACTGATAAAATATAAACAGCCTAAAAGGAGCAGGAATATGGGAAACACACCTATAAGTTTTACTCTGACCTTTAGAAGGAATTTGAAAATTAGAAGAAAAAAACACGAATGAGAAAATTCCTTACCAAATTTCAAGATATTCAGAAAAATTGCTTTTATGAGTGATGGTCTAGTGGTAGCTTCTTCGCTGCCAACTAGGTGTGGTTTTCAATAGGGGTTTTCCTCACCTACTCTATCCTAATGTCTGTTCGGTACCGTAAGTTCTCCAGCATCCCAACATCTTTCCTTCCCAATTCCCTTACCCAAATGACTGTTTGGTAGAAGAGAATACCTAATGGCTTGAATCTCGCCATAAAACGCATTAAATAAAATAAACTAATAGTTATACTCCTACTACCAATCCCTATCTTCACCTATCACTCCAGCTCTCGTCCACGCACGCGCGGGATACACGCTGCAGAATCGAAATGCAGGATTCGTTTTAAATTACAGCCTCTCGCATCCGGTGGCCGTCTCACGACCATCCGCTGCCTCGGCCGACCACCTCTCCCGCACGCCACTAACATGGCCGTCAACCCGAAACCAATTCCATTAAAATAACATCGGAGCTGACACGGGATCTATCGTGTACTTTATACGCGTCGCCCCGTTTGCCCCCACTGCGAATGCCGTGGCGCACATTAACAAATTAAATGCGATTCCCACGAAGTTGCAATTATTTTCGGGAAGTCACACAGGATATCGAACAAAAAATAAAATATAAATTGTTTAATTATTTCTAAATGAAACGTGGAACAAAATACGTTACACGGACGGACGATCAATTAAAACAAAAACTCTCATGCCTCGTTCCTCCTCAGGATGTGTGGATGACGCATTCGCAAACTTCCTTTTCAGGGTTGTTATTTTGTTGTTGGAATTGTCAGTCGCTCCGGACGATTCTCTTAAAAAATAATTTAGTGGAGTTGAGTGCAATGGTCATCATTCCCTCCGATCACACAAAACCCTAGCAATTCAAACGAGAGCTAAAATCCCGATTCTTTTAAACAGACTTTGCACTACAATTTCAAGGCTCGACGACGTTCGGTCGGGTGAAAACGACGATCAGCCGGGAATCGAACCCGAGTCTCCTGCTTCGATCGAAGGGGTGTCAGCCACTACGCCATCCGTTCGCTTTTTACAACGGTACACCATTTCCACCCAAAGACCTATCATTGATCTCCTCGTCACGTGTAGGGTACGCGGAAGAAACACACGCAATTCCAAGGCTTGTTTATAAGCTCCCAGGACACTAATATTTTGCTATTACCATGAAACACCACCTCTCGCCTAGGTAACACTAGGTAATAAAAATGTACAGAGCTTTTTTATAGTTACTTGTTTTTTAGAGCAAAAAATGGAATATCAAGTAAATAACTTAAAACTGTTATTTTCACAACCAGGAAAAGTATTCATTTATTTTTCGTTATTTTTAACATATGAGCAGAGCAATTATTAAGTTTGTTTCTTACCCATAGATTTGAAATTTACTATTAAATTTCAACCATTAGATTTCAAATATTAAGTTAAATTACACTAAAAAATCTAAAAGTTTCTTTAGAGTGAGAAAATACTACTTACTGTTTTCGAAACAAACTTCGAAAACGAAACATTTTATCTCTAAGATGACAAAAATTTAAGAGAAATATTTTTGTATAATTTTTCTCCTCTGCCTCTGAACGGCTTAGGAAGCCACTGACATTATGTCCTGGTAGAAACTTATTTATCACGTAATATTTAGTGTTTCGTTTAATATTAAAGGTTTTTAAGAACATTTAAGATTTTAAAATTTTGCCTTTAATAGAAAACTATGATCATAATAATACGACAATTTTCTACCATATAAAAATAAGGGAGATACTACAACCCGGGACGTTCAGCTCTGGCTGCAGGATCGCTACACCCTGTAATACCGATTTTGCGATCTCAGTTCCGAGTTTATCAGAATAGACAGTGCGATTCACGAACTTCCAGACGCAAAAAACCGATGGCGTGAAAGACAGCACCTCTGCACAACGAACCAGAACTCACAGGTTTGATTCCCGTCCCAATTTCTGGGCTCAAAAATATCACAACCTGTCATCCAAGTGTACGGAAGACAGTATTTGCTTAAAAATAATTTTTATTTATATGGATTAAAGCCGTTTCAAATATTATTAGTGCTGTACAACACGGAAAAAATTATTATAATGTTATAGAGTCGTAAAGAAAGGGACAGCTCCTAACCATTATAAAGCGTTCTCATTCCTCACAATTCAATTGGGCATTAGCTCGCCAGAACTCAATTCACTCAGCTCTGTGTAGAAGAATTCGCCAATATACAGAAGGGTCGAGTCAGAAAGCAGGTAACACGCCTCCGATAACTGCTCTTTCCAATAACCCCCCCCTCCCTCGGAGCGTTTCCTCCAGGGCGCCAGTGTGTGGAACGTGGTCAGTATATTTCAGCCCCACGGGCACTTTTCCTATCGGTCGTGTCTCCGGTTCGCTGAAATGCAACTACCCCACGCGTTCCGTTTCCAGCCTCACTCCCCTACGAGAACCCAACATTAAAGCGCGCATCCCTTTTTTGTTATCCTCATAATTTTGCGATTGAGAATCGGAATAATAATAATAATAACAATAACAACAAAAGTGCATTTATATTGGATAGACTCAGACCTTATGATCTGCTCTTCCGTCGAACCAGTTTAAAACATTTACATTTTAAAATACAAGATCAGAATTGGGAGGATCGTATTTACGTTTAATAGTAACTCGATACGTTTCTATGATAAACACTTGAAGATAATTTTTATAATTTATTATTATCAGGATCCATGACTACATTTCTAAAGGTGACATTAGGAAAATCATGATAGAAAATTGTCAGTTTAACAATTATGTAGTAATGACCATTTTACGGCCATTTCAACATTTCTGGGGTTATTCGCAAAAGATACTTACGTGAGCCTTCTACATCGCTTTTAAATTCAAACATATTTACTTATTTTTGGGAACTCTGATTATCGGATGAATGAAACAGGACGCGCGGCCGCAATGAATTCAATTTCGTTCCTAAAATGACAATAAGGTTTGTTGATTGTAAAAATTTCAGCCTTATTAACATGGAAGCGCCTCCCATCATCCCAATTCGTCTCTACTTCTCAAAAATGGAAACAAATTTAAAATAGCGCGGCAGGACATTACACTCGTACTCCAATGACATCGTTAGCCGAGTTCTAACTTAAATATTACTGGGTTGTAAAGTTGAAATTTTTCAGATATCTTCCGAGTTAATCTACTAGATGAATATTTTTGGTAACTGCAAACAGAAGAAAATGGTAATCCAACGCGGGATCTCATTCTTTAATCGAGGGACATTGACCACTACACATTACGCAGTGCACACAATTTTACTGGACTTTGATGTATGGACAGTAGATAAAATTGGTGAACAGTTGTGGAATACGAACGGGTGGTGTAGAGGTCAACACCCTCGCTATCAAAGAGTGAGATCTCGTGTCCGCTCCCCAATTCACAACTGAAATTGAAATTTATGAAACGGTCGTGTTTGTTAAGAGCTAATTACTGAAGTGCCACCCTTTCTTTATACGAAACAGTCTCGTTCACGAACACAATACCCGCAATAGTAATAATATTCATCGGCCTAGAGTGTCAACCACTCTTTGCCAGAAAGGACCGCATCATTCATGAATCCTTCTATATAATTCCCTGCCCAAGAATACAAAAGATATTATGAAATTGAATATCTTCAAATCCGCGGTTAAAAACTACCTCCTGCACCAGTGATTCTACACTGTAAAAGAATTTATTGATTTTAATAAAAGTTAAATCCGTCTTGTACTTTATCACGCCATTGCTGCAGCACTTTTTAAATAACTTATTACAATTTCAAAAACTATTTTCTTGCATGATTGTATTGCCGTATGGCTCATATTAATTTAGTTTTATGTGTACTCAACTTTGGCACGGTTGTGTACATTAATTCTGTAGCCCCATCCTGGCCAGGGTTTTTCTCCGTTTTTCCTTCGGGTAGGGGCGGATTTATTAAACACGTTCTCTAGGCTTTGTCTAGGGGCGTGTTTATTGTAACAATAAATCGTGAATTTAGTGGGGTTTTTTTTCAACTCTTATGATTTTTAAACACTATACTCAGAATAATCTATAGTTCGATAATAACTTGTACATGTAATTTTTTGCGTAAAATTACAAACATATTGACATTATATATGTATTATAACTCGCAGCTAACTTTTTGTCTTATCTAGGAACTTTTGCTGAAATTTTTGAATCCGCCTTGATCGGAATTGATGGGATGGTCCCTCGCTTGCTTCCGGAGAGTACATTAGTTTATTGTCCTCCACGTGGTCATACGCAGTCTGTACTGTTTTTTCACAACAAATTTAAATTTATTAAGCAGGGCACTATATAACTATCGTTCTATTATACGATCTACACAACACGCGTCACCAGAGGCGCCGTGGGGTGTCCAGTTGGACTCAGTCAATGACGAGTCGTGTCCGCTGGAGGTGGGCGGAAAAGGGCACTTTGAGGGAGGAAAAGGAAAGTGCTTGGGGGCAGAGGTTAGACCGCATCCCCTTCCCCACCTCACTTCACAGTATTTCTGACGCACTTTAATTTGGCCAGTGGAAAGAGAGGGGTGACAACGATGGCTCCAGGAATGTTAATGGGCAGAAGGTTGAAGCGCCGCATTTATTCGCTGAACGAGTTCGGGGACGAGGTGAAATCGCCACACGACTGCCTCCTACATCTAATGAAGCACCAGAAACTAATTTACAGAGACAAAATGAATGCGTAAAACATGCTATGTGCATGGGTGTTCATCACAAAGAGACTACTAAAGTACCAGAGAACATCATTTCCAATTTTATAAATAATGGAAGACTTACCACCTTTTATGGACTTACAATAAAACGTATTTTATGTGATAAGAACTCGCAACGTTTCGCCTTCGTTCCAAGTCGTCGTCAAGTGGTTCAAATAATAACAAATTATGACAAGAAATAGAACAACAGAACAATTGATCACGACATAAACATAAATGTTTACAAAAACATACATTACACAAACATATTATATCGTGTTGTACATACCAGATAACTTTCCTGTGCCCGTACGTAAATTCAAACAACATTATGAATTTTTTACAAGTGTCATTTCTGACGGGAGTATGAAGTTACAATTCGATATTATAACATGTTTGTGTAGTGTGTCTGTTTTTGCAAACATATTTTGTATTTATATTTATGTTTATTACATGTTCAAATGTTCCGTTGATATGGTTCTTCTTATAATTTGAATCATGTGACGACTCTGAACGAAACTCGATACGTTGTTGATTTCTCACCACAATATATATTTATATTGTCCGTCCATGGAAGGTCGTAAGTCTCGCTTTATTTATTCAATTACATGTAATGGGAGTTAATTGTAGTAGAAAGATCGAGAGATTTAAGAAATGACCAAATGGTACGCGCGTAATTTTACGAAAGAGGAAACTAACAATTTTGTCAATCACGAAAAGCGCGTCACATTGTGATGTTGTCGAATTTTTTTAAGAATTTACAAGTCTTCATTGTACTTCATTGTGTTGCCGTATGGCCCATATTAATTTGGTTTTATGTGTACTCAACTTTGGCACGGTTGTGTACATTAATTCTGTAGCCACATCCTGACCCGGGTTTTTCTCCGTTTTTCCTTCGGGTAGAGGCGGATTTCTTATACAGGTTCTCTAGGCTTTGTCTAGGGATGTGTTTATTGTAACAATAAATCGTGAATTTAGTGGGTTTTTTCAACTCTTATGATTTTTAAACACTATACTCAGAATAATCTATAGTTCGATAATTACTTGTACATGTAAATTTACAAACATATTTGCGTTAAATTACAAACATATTGACATTATATGTGTATTATAACTCGCAGCTAACTTTTTATCTTATCTAGGAACTTTTGCTGAAATTTTTGAATCCGCCTCTGCCTTAGGGCCCTTGATCGGAATTGATGGAATACGTCCCTCGCTTGCTTCCGGAGAGTAAATTAGTTTATTGTCCTCCACGTGGTCATACGCAGTTTGTACTGTTTTTTGACAATAAATTCGTTATAATTACTTCATCAAAATACAAATGTAAAGTGATGTTTCCCCAAAAAAAGAACATGTTACACGTATCCGTATGCAAAATGTCAAGAACCATTTGCAAAACAACAAACGTGAAACGCAACCCTAGAGAAACAAGGGAGCAACAGAACGCGAAACCCTGTGGACCTCGTATTTAACTCCATTGCGCGTGCACGAAACTCCTAAAGCTGTCAAAAGTTCTTTCCTCGTCGAATGGATGTTCCGCCGCAGGAGTATATCGCGCGACCAGTTCAGTGGCCGAAAGGATTTACGGGTGCATTCACCAACAGAGCAACAACTTCTATGCTCGACGTATCTCTATGGGACACGGGAAAAATCCCCAACGAAAGAGGGGAAAACAAGATGTATTGACCTCCAGACACAACTCTGCTTCACCCCTCTCTAAGTTATTCATTTATTTATTTTCCAATATTTAGCTTTTCTTTGTCTCATTGTCTTAAGGTCTTGACAAATTAGTAAAATCACCGATACGTAACATTGTTTTCTTTCCTTTTATTCTCATAAAACACAAAAACACGAACAATAATGATAAAGAGACATGATTTAATTTGTTGCTATCAGTTAATATTAATACAGTACAAATAATACTCAGGAACTCGTTTAAAAATACACGACAGCGTGTAAAAAAAACATGTGTATTTCATCTCACCTCGAAGGAAAATATTTAAATTGCTTTCTCCGACGACCTAAGGTGACCTATATGACCTTGATGTAAAAAACACTACGGGAAATTTACTACAAATCAAAGAAAACTTCCATCACTTTCGTGATAGAAAAGTGATCTTATTCAGTAAATAAGCGCTTTCTCCACGATATGCAATGTACTTCAACATGAAATATACTTGCAATTATTTCATTCGTTTCCGAAAATAATGAAAACTGAAGAGAATATAATAATAACGGTGTTGAAAACATCCCGTGTAAGAAAAAGGAGAAAGAATTTAACAAAAGGAAATGGTTAAAGGATGGAAAACCGGATGGGAGAAAAGCACCCCAGGAGGACAACACAATGTTTACATTCCGGACATAACTTTCAAGAAGAAATACATTCTTGAGTTCGTACCTGGAGACGGAACTTTTAACAAACATCTCGATAGAACAGGTAAAATAACGACCAATTATGTGAGTGTGCGACAGGAGAAGAAACATACGATAATATATAGAAAAAGTGAGAAAAATATTGGCCGGAAACAGGTTATTCTTAAGGGTATTGTGAAGAAGAAATTGATAGGAATTCGTAACCAAGCGAACAATATACACTTTCTTTGAGACACATGTGAAAGAATTGCCAACCATAAAGAAGATATCAGAACGAGCGAATGCGGATCTGGGCCGTAATCAATGGGGGTCATTCCTATTTGAAAATTATGGATTTACGACACAAATTTTATTACTATATATAATACAAATATTATGGTGATTTTGTATTTTAATATAATACATCAATTGACCAAATAGATAATTAAAAATTCGTTAAATAGTAACAAAATTTATTAATTGTTTAAAATGGCAGATACATATTAAAGGATAAAGATACGTGTTATCATTTTCAATATTATCTGTTGAAAGTCCTCTCCCCCATAGATCCACCACTGAGAATCAGGATACTACATAGTAGACGACAGTTAATAAGCAAAAAATGCAGATAAACTTGTTAAGTAGAGATGTACGTTCAAATAGCAGCGCGTAATGAAGTCTTATGCCACCGAAGAGACTGAAACAATTTCCTTTCCCCCCTCCAGTTTCGTGGTAGCTCGTCCATCAGAAACAATATTTCGGAATCGTCTTTTGCATCCTGAAGCGAACCTCGTCAGGTATCGTACATCAAAACCACACTTTCCTGTGCGTTTGGTTTACCCCCCTCATCCTCCCTCGCGCAGAGCAGAGCGTTCATCCGTTACCTCCCCTCCGACTTCGCAGGAGCCGCGGACAGTTTAATGCGCGTGAAACATCGCCTCTTGCGCCTCCCATTATTCAGGAGACGCAGCAATTCGCACAGCCATCGGCGCACTCCTTGCTACTCCTATACTCAGAATCATGTGCGTTTGCTTCCAGAAATTTTTTTATTTTTAAACATGAACGGAAACGCAATCACCATCCTGTTTGGATTTTTCCCATCATGGCTTGGGTTTTTCTCCGTTTTTCCTTCGGGTAGAGGCGGATTTCTTATACAGGTTCTCTAGGCTTTGTCTAGGGGCGTGTTTATTGTAACAATAAATCGTGAATTTAGTGTTTTTTCAACTCTTATGATTTTTAAACACTATACTCAGAATAATCTATAGTTCGATAATAACTTGTACATGTAAATTTACAAACATATTTGCGTTAAATTGCAAACATATTGACATAATATATGTATTATAACTCGCAGCGAACTTTTTATCTTATCTAGGAACTTATGCACAAAAAAAATTGAATCCGCCTCTGCCTTAGGGGTTTTGATCGGAATTGATGGGATGGTCCCTTGCTTGCTTCCGGAGAGTAAATTAGTTTATTGTCCTCCACCTGGTCATACGCAGTTTGTACTGTTTTTAGACAATAAAAAAATTTATTATTACAAATTTATTATTATAAATTTATTATTATTATTATTATTAATTTTTTATTTTGTATTAGTCGCAGTAAATTATTTTATTGTCCTCCACGTCATCGTACATAGTTTGGAACAACTCTCTCGACAATAAATTATTTATTTCCAGTCTAACTACTGGTTTGATGTTGGTATAGAAACTGTTCTCAATGTAGCCAACGTTTTTACTCTGCCATCGTCCATGAGAGTAATGATATTTGTACCTCGCGTTCAGTTGCCAACGTCATTCGAACTTCTCAAAACTCAAGTGTGTTGCCAACCTCGGTCATCAATTCAATTCAACTCAATTGCTCTTGTGGCGCTACTCTGTTCCTTCTGCATCGAGCAAAGTGCGGAACGAATATTACTTTGTGTCGTAGTTCGTCGTATTATTAACATGTATTTCTTTTATAGCAAATAGTCGCTTTTGTGACTAGCGTTAATATTTATTTGGATATAACATTTCTTCGTCGTCTTAGGCAGCCATATTGCATAATTTTCGGCGAAGTTACATGACGTTGAGTGTAGATGTCTTCACTCGAACGAGAGGATATCCTCAACACAGATCGGACTCTTGTTCAGTAAGAGAGTACATAGATCAAGGAAATGGTCTTGGTTAAATCAGTCTGTGATAAAATTTACAAGAGAAAATACAATATGTACGTGTGGACTGCAGAACGAGTACGCAGACTATATACATTGGAATTGCATTGGAATCCTATGGAGAAGAACGAGGACGATACATAAAGAAAATGAGGAAAGTACAAAAGGAACGATAGAGGTATTTGAGTACTTTGGAGATTACGCAACACATCTAGCGCAGATAAAGAATATTTTAAATAGTGGAGAATAGAGACCAAAAGAATGATACGAAGAGACAGAAAATATTTATTAGACTAGATGGAAGACTAAACGCAGAAGGACAAAATAATTAGTGATTCTGACAAAATTGAAAGGAAAAAGTACTATTTCCCGGGTTCGAATCCCTGTCCGTTGATGCAAAGTAGTACTACTCCTCCAAGATAGTCATGAAAGCACGTAATCATTTAAAAAGCTTTCAAAATTGTTATCTATGTAGTAATATAAAAAGTAGTCATTGCAACACAAGTTGAAGGATTATTGTGCACTAAAAACAGATTCATTAAATATACTGAGTAAGTTGAAATATTATATTCGAAAAATCGCCCTAAATATTGCTATCGTAGTCTTGGGTTGAATACTGAGTACTCATTGATTACTGATGGCTGCCGTATACTAATTTCACTGCTACTTTTCATCGAATTTAAATTTACTACAAATATATATATATATATATATATATATATATATATATATATATATATATATATATATATATATATATATATATATATATATATA
>NNCF01126129.1:273500-299949 GCA_002313205.1 Laupala kohalensis
GCCCGGGTTTTTCTCCGTTTTTCCTTCGGGTAGAGGCGGATTTCTTATACAGGTTTTGTCTAGGGGTATGTTTATTGTAATAATAAATCGTGCATTTAGTGTTATTTCAATTCTTAAACACTATACTCAAAATAATCTATAGTTCGATAATAATTTGTACACGTAAATTTTTGCGTTAAATTACAAACATATTGACATTCTTGAGTATTATAACTCACAGCTAACTTTTTATCTTATCTAGGAATTTTTGCTGAAATTTTTCAATCCGCCTCTGCCTTAGGACCCTTGATCGGAATTGATGGGATGGTCCCTTAGTTGCTTCAGGAGAGTAAATTACTTTATTGTCCTCCACGTTGGCATACGCAGTCTGTACTGTTTTTTGACAATAAATTTATTATTATTATTTCACAGTTTTTCAGGTTTGTACAGGAATTCTAGAAACAAAACAATAAAAAACTCCCGAGGAATATTGCACTCCGTGACATTTGCTAAAAAATATTCCTCAGCGCTTTTTATGACAGTTTTACGCTTTTATGACTAAGGATTCTGAGATTTCAATGTTTCAAACATAAGTGTAAAAAAAAATTCTCGAACAAAAATTGTCTATTTCCTTAACGGAATTATTTCTTTCCAACAATTGTAGACTTTTCATGTCATTATTACACCCTGAATCATCAGGTATTAGACATTTTGAAACAGTTCTGTTTAAAACTAGTCTCGACGATTTTATCTCTCGCGCAAACCCTCCGGTGGCTCAGGTGGCAGCGTTCTAGCTCTTCAAATTATTAGTATCAATTATTCTATTACTAACTACTTCTACTAACCCTTTCATGTGGGCCATGTTGTTGGTAAACTCAGCTAAGCGAACCACCTATACTCATACCATTCTACCCTCCTACCTCCTATCGCTTCATGTAGATAAACTTCAATAGCACTTAGCTACATTTCCCACTTACAAATACTACAATTAAAAATCCCAGTACTAAAGCAGCAAACCCGGTATGAAACCCGATGTTAAAATAATTAAGAAAGCATAACTGGCAGCCGCAAATTGCTACAGAGCACGTTTTCAGTTTCACGCCTTCAGCACCAACTTTTGACTTCTTCGGCACGCGATGGGGCGGTTCTCTCTCCTTCCCCCCAACCCTCCGCAGCAGACAGCAACAGAAAACGGCGGTGGAAGTGGAACAAGTTAAGAAGACGGGAAGTTAGACCAAGTATCGGAAGGGTCTCCAGGACACGGGGATGGAATGGGGACTTGACAATGAGGGCGCAGCAGCAGAGCAGGAGATGGTGGCAAATGGCTCGAACGAGAAATCGTGCTCACAGTCTTTACGATATGGGAAGGGCCGATATAATTAAGACGGGGCCAACACCCCAAGTTAGTAAAACCACTCAACTGTATAATTGTTTTCTTTGCTTTTTATTCTAATTCTTATAAAACAACAACAACATCAATAATAATGATGAAGAAAAAATAAGATTTAATTTATAACTATCAGTTAACAATATAGTACAAACAATATTGAGGAACTAGTATGAAATACACAACAACGTGCAGAAACATGGCAGCTGAGTTAAACGGTTTTGTGATTTATACATCTCACCTCGGAAAAAAAGTATTCTACTCAAATATCCGGTGACCTATTGATAATAGTGACGTATAAAATACTACGGACAATTTACTACAAATCAAGGTAAACTTTCTCCACAGTTCATCATTTTTTGAAAATAATTGTTTTCCCCAATAGACACAATGTTTTTTAGCTTCATTTAGATGGCTAGTGAAGAATATTTTTCAAATTGAAATCGCAGTGAGTACATGTTATTGAGTTCATTTATTCCGATTTAAGATAATTTAGTGAATTAAATCTCGCGACGCTAGAACTACCTTCAGAATTATCGGAGATGGAATTCAAACAACGGTGTTGTATGATGTAGTAGGAAGGAGATAATGTGGACACTGATTAATGAGTGATTCAGTAGATGAGGCACTTAAATTACAGTTCGAATAATAGTTTAATATGCAATAATTATGTTTCTAGCCCAAGATCGAAACCGTACAACCGAGAACGTTTAAAACATCTTTGATATAAGTAAGAATTAAAGGATGGAAACTTAAAGGAGACGAAGTTGCGGACATCTCGCAGCTGCGAAGTAAAAGGAAAGTTCGAGAAAGGTACTTAAAACGTAGATACCGGAAAGAGATAAAGGAAAAGTGTTTCCGGAATGAGAGAGGAAGAGGTGGAAACAGTCGCGAGCGGAAGTAATTTAATTTGAAGACGAAGTAGGGAAATGGCGCATGGGACCAAAAGAGCGATTCGATTTCCGCGGAACTGGAAAGGGTGGTATCAAGCAGTAAAAGTTCTCAGCGACAGAGGAAGTAACAAAGTAGCGATGATGCATCGCTTATATCTGGCCCGGGACGTGCGGAGATTAGATAAGTTGAGACACCCTCTCTCTCACCCCGCTGCGCACAGATCCCTTAACGTCAAAAGCATGTGGCGCATAAGGGTGGGAAGGGGAGGAGTAGAAGTTTCTTCTAGGCATGGGAATCGGGAGCGGAGGGGACGGGGTGGAAAAGAAGGAAGGACTGGGCGTCACTTTTTTGTTCACGTGCGAAACAAAACTTTCTTGAAGGAGACTGAGTAAAGGCACGAATGTGGCCAAGTTTGTATCAGGGTTGGTGGCCACGAAAGCGAAGAAGTATTGGAGCACAGGCAGAGCATAATGCCGCGGGAGAGTAGTCACGTGGTGCTACTTTGTAACTGTCGCCAGAATGCGCTGATGATGACGTATGGGCTCCGCTGCGTTCGACCGAACCACGCCTCCTGCACACCCACTCGAGGGGGCGTGGTCTCACTGTGGTCCGAACCGAGAAGTTTCCGCACCACTATTCACAGCCCTCTCCCCCACTCGCGTTTGTGGGACCGCCAGACCAACCGCTGACACACCATAAACCTGAACCTTGTGGCACTCCTGATTTTGCGTTCGATCCCTCAGAGAAATTAATGAGGACGTGGAAGGGAGAAACTGCCGGCGGTGACGTCGGGTCACCCCAGTTGCGAGTCGTCCAACGTCTCGTGGACACGGTGGTCGCCATCTACACTAATAACGGTCTTTATAAACGTCATCTTGCTGACGGAGACAGAATCACCTACCGCGAGGCACCGAGAACTTCATTTACGGTGTTGCAAGTTTATCAAGGGACTGCGGCTTGTTGACAGGAACTGGGGAGACACGGTACTAATTTCAGACGTTCACGAAGAGATATTAGTACACGTGCTCTTCTTTCTCTTACAGCAGTCCATATGCTAGGAAAAGAACCAATGTTGGAAATACAAGCACTTTTCTTAAGGCGTATTACAGTATATTTTTCATTGAAAATAATACGTACTTATGAAAAAAAAATTGTTTTACTAAACAAAAATTTGTTGGTATTATGTTAATTATATAACACGTACTCAACTATTTTTGTTGTTAGAAGTATGTTACAGAAACGTTAAATCCTTAGCCTCTGTCCTTGATAGGGCCCTTCATCGGAATTGAAGGAATACGTCCCTTGTTTTGCTTTTGCTTCCGGAGAGTAAATTCGTTTATTGCCCTCCACGTGGTCACGTGACGCAGTTTGTAACTTTTGCTTTTTGGACAGTAATTTTTAAAAAATTCGTGTGTACTTTTTGGTAGAAATTTTGAAGTATCTGCTTTTTGCGTAAGATTTCTTTTGGAATGGGGTACGTAATTAATAAATTTACAAATACTAAAAAAAAACATCTTCCGAGGCGGAATATGTATATGAAATGAGACGAAACGTCACCGCGCGTCGTTGAAATGAAGCGTCATTAGGGAATATTATCACAGTTTTCGAGTTAGCTCTCCGAGTCCGTCACTGTGTAGAATGTCAGCCGACTAACTTCCCCCGAACAACCCTTGTTATGCAAATTAAGATGTTACGATGTCATTCTCGAATATTCGCTCGCATGATGCGAAGTTAACATTTCCTGTTACTTCAGAAGTAAGTATCCATTTGAGTTACGAAGTATATCAGGGATTACATCATGAATGCAAAATGTATACTTTTTAAATCGTAGGTCATGCATTCGAGTTACGGTAGTTGAAAAGTGAAATTTCGGAGTCAAACAACATACGTATGATCTTAAGAACGCTTTAGCAAAACATGCCTTGGCAAATCAACACAGTTTTGATTTCCAAAATGCAAAAATTTTATATGTGGAACCTAATTACAAAAAAAATATAAAAAAAAACGTTTCATATCACTAAGTTAAGTGATAGAACTTGTAATATACAAACTGATACCGACAATTTAAGTAATATGTACAAAAATATTATTGACGAATGGGTTGGCAGCAGTGGTAGGGTTGTTTCACCATGACTGAGCTTATGAATTGTCATTTATGTGTTTGACCTACACCGCGAAGGTTGCAGAAATGGAGTTTGTTCAGAGGTTATGGATGTTTCAAAAATATTAAGTTTTCGAGAGATATGGGAAAAGGGGGATTTTACAGTATCTTCGGTTTTCCTTATAACTCATAGTATAATCTTTTATCTCATATTTCCCTTATATCTTATAACTCGTATCAATCTTAGAGCATTTCAATAGAAATCACACTACTCTTATAAAAATAATATATCACTTTTACTTGAAACATTTTCTTGGTAGAGGGACCTTTTCTGAGAAATATAATTCGAATTCGAAATTGATTTTGTAGATGGATGAAATCAACTTTTTTCCCGCGCATGTGTTCGACTTTATAGTATTTTTCTGAGACAGAAAATAGTATATTTTTACTTTAGAAGTACATCAATTATAAACTAGAGGGTTCTTTACTCCTTGAAATATTTCAAAGTTTTAGAAAAAGATCGCGGATGTATTAGTGCATGAATATCGCTAGCGAAAGAATAAAATAGTGCCCACTGTATTACACCTTGTCAAAGTCTTGACAAATAAGTGAAGCGTTCGCAAGACAATACGTTTAACCCTATTTTACGAATTGTGAGACACTGATAAAGTATTGAAAATGATTCTAATATTTTAGAGGTCACATGTATTTAAGTGTTTCATGAACTACATTAAGAGTGTGACAGAACACACACAAAAACTACTTTTGACACATTGCATGCAATTAAGCTTTATTTTCTCGCACAACAACATCTTGTGTTAAGTATAATTTTGTCCCGTTAATTTACGTAAAGGTAATTGTTGAGTTTTAATATTTTTTCACTCGTGAAAGCAGATTTTTAATTGATTTGTAGTTTCCTAATTGATAAGTTGATTACTAAATGATAAATTCCAATATTGATTGTGAATAAAGTTCAACATAAAATACATCACCAAATATTCTTGTTTTAAGTTATATGTGTTTACTTACGAGCAATGTGCATAGTATAATCTGCTGAGAACTAGTAATACAGCATTTTTAATTTATCCAAGTTACATTCCGAATAGTAAAATGAGACTTAAAATGTAATNTAATTTACGTAAAGGTAATTGTTGAGTTTTAATATTTTTTCACTCGTGATAGCAGATTTTTAATTGATTTGTAGTTTCCTAATTGATAAGTTGATTACTAAATGATAAATTCCAATATTGCATGTGAATAAAGTTCAACATAAAATACATCACCAAATATTCTTGTTTTAAGTTATATGTGTTTACTTACGAGCAATGTGCATAGTATAATCTGCTGAGAACTAGTAATACAGCATTTTTAATTTATCCAAGTTACATTCCGAATAGTAAAATGAGACTTAAAATGTAATAGAAAGGAGAATGATTCGAGAAAAATCCATCCGAATTCATAATCTCGTGGAAGTAACACTAAAAATATCATAATTATAGCATTAAAGTCAGGCGTAATGAATGTTTCTCACATACCTCGGAAATGTATGAAAAAATTAACTAAAATATTTCCAAGATTATTTTTATCTTTCGCAAATGTGTCCTCTATTACCATGAGTAATAAAAAAAATGGATTCATTACGAATCGAGTCAGTAAGTTATTGGAATTATATTATAGAGAGGTTTAAAAGTGTTCGTTATTCTTAAAATACACAAATAACGTTGCGTAGCCCCGTACAAAACAATTCGTCTTTACTTAAAGACCTAAACTTAAGCTGAAGTATAATCCTGAGTAATTGTTTATTGAAAAACATTTCAAAATTATTCGTTATGTCGTCATACATTACGAATACACTTTATCTCGTCTTTAAAATTATTTACTCTCTTGGAAGATCAGCGTATTCATCGGTAATAATAATAATAATAATAATAATAATAATGATAATAATATAATAATAATGATAATAATAATAATAAATTTATTGTCAAAAAACAGTACAAACTGCGTATGATCACGTGGAGGACAATAAACTAATTTACTCTCCCGAAGCAAGCAAGGAACGTATTCCATCAATTCCGATCAAGGGACCTAAGGCAGAGGCTAAGGATTCAAATTTTTTTTGCAAAAGTTCCTAGATAAGATAAAAAGTTAGCTGCGAGTTATAATACATATATAACGTCAATATGTTTGTAATTTAACGCAAAAAATTACATGTACAAGTTATTATCGAACTATCGATTATTCTGAGTATAGTGTTTAAAAATCATAAGAGTTGAAAAAAAAACTCACTAAATTCACAATTTATTGTTACAATAAACACGCCCCTAGACAAAGTCTAAGGAACATGTATAAGAAATCCGCATCTACCCAAAGGAAAAACGGAGAAAAACCCGCACCAGGATGGGAATATTAGCTCGTATTAGTGAATAAAAACTGGAATTAATTCATCTTTGAAAATTATCTGATCCAATATAGTAATATTACTTCTACGAAATACACAGAGAACGAAAAGTAATTCTGCGCCAGGTCCGCTTCCGAAGCGCGAACGGCGAGCGCAGGGCGTGGGGCGCGGGGTTTTCGTAAGGTTCGTGCGCACGTAAAATTGGCGACAAAATTGACCATCAATTAGGGCAGTTAACCCCGCACTCAGGACACACGCGAAATGGAACGCAGAACGCAGGGCTTGGATGCGACGCTATGGAAAACGCACTTACGAAAGGGGATGGGGTCACACATGCATATGGATCGCAGTCGCGACGCTGGCGCTCGCAAGTGATAAACGCGCTCCACGGACAGCGTCCCCTGAAATGGAGGTGAAGAGCGTCAATGGAACGATAACAAAACCACGAAAATATTAACAACTTTTTTTAATTAATATTAATTCTGCATAAGGAAGCCGTGGCGGATTTATGGGTGGGGGGGGGACTAAGGAGGCAATAGCTCCCCTCTCTGAACCTGAACCCTTAACAGATAAAATTGAAGTTGATAAATGACATACTTTGTAAAATTGTTACCAATTAATAATTGTTATTAGTTATAATTGTTATTGTTATTAATAATATAATTGTGACTTATTAATAGCACGAGATTAATAAATATTAATAATACCCGATTTTTAATTATTCCTTTGATGCATTTTATTTAAAGGTAATATTCGTAAAATTTGTGTTTTAAAACCATAATTTTTAAACAAAAAACCCCCCCTTCCTTGGTTAACCCCCGTCTTCTTGATCACGGTCTAGATCCGCCACTGTAAGGAAGGAATCAACATCCCACGAATATTTAATAACTCAATTTTCATACAACAACAACATAAATCGAGATTTATCCCTATTAAAGGGGATGCGGTAACCAATACGATAACCACATCATTAAAAGTACGGAAGTCCATTCATCTACTGAATATTTATAACGGATTCAACGTAATAGAAATAAACCAACCGTATTTTTTCTCAACAATATAGTTCTCTAACTCACCTAATTCTCTCGTGGAAGAGTTGTCCCGAAGAACGGACGCCCTGACGGCTCATACTGCAACAGCTCTTCGCGGGACGTTTTAAAAGGCTTCCGCTCTTTTTCATCCCTCCGCCAACACAAGTTCATCTCTTTGTGTATTCCACTTAACCCTGTTTAAAACTAAAACTAAGATTTGATTTACTTTTAAATAAATGGAATAAAGTAAATAAATAAACATTATTGTCAAAAAAGAAAAATGTACAAAGTGCGTGTGACCACATGGAGGACAATAACTTACTCTCCGGAAGGAAGGAAGCAAAGGACCGTATCAATTTTGATCAAAGGATTTAACATTCAGCACATTACTCCTAAGATGAGAATGAAACTAGTAAGCTGCGTGTTATGATTTCAACAAAATACAAACAATTCTGTGTTTAACAAAACTCAACAAAGTTATTTCACGAATCAGAACTATTAAAATATCTCTTAATTCGAGGTATAATAAATTTATTAGCAATTACTCCCCCAAACGAACTCTAATAACCCTTAAGAGGGTGATAAAAATTTAGACAGTTTTGTTTGCAAATAAGTCTCCGAAATGACCGCATGCAACTGTGGCAGACTCTATGGCGTCCACGAACTTCGGACGAAGTAACCAAGAAACTGAGACATTAATGAACTGAACTCCGGCGCTTTATGAAGGATGGTAAGAAAAGCGGAGTAAACGTTGATGGTAAGTATGTCACCATATATCATCTGACTTCATTAATGTCATCTTAACTTTAAATACATCCTGGCAAACCGGGTTTTTCTCCGGTTTTCCTTCGGGTAGAGGCGGATTTCTTTAACAGGTTCTCTAGGCTTTGTCTAGGGGCGTGTTTATTGTAACAATAAATCGTGAATTTAGTGTTTTTTCAACTCTTATGATTTTTAAACACTATACTCAGAATAATCTATAGTTCGATAATAACTTGTACATGTAAATTTACAAACATATTTGCGTTAAATTACAAACATATTGACATTATATATGTATTATAACTCGCAGCTAACTTTTTATCTTATCTAGGAACTTTTGCTGAAATTTTTGAATCCGCCTCTGCCTTAGGGCCCTTGATCGGAATTGATGGGATGGTCCCTTGCTTGCTTCCGGAGAGTAAATTAGTTTATTGTCCTCCACGTGGTCATACGCAGTTTGTACTGTTTTTTGACAATAAATTTATTAAATCCTCTTTACTCAACCAAACCCATAAAGAACTAAATATGTTAAGGAATGTAATTAATATATAAAAAATACTTCACGAACCCGCCACGGTTGCTGGTGATTGTGCTTTTCACTCGATAAACGAACAATCGATATCTCGAGGAGATGAGGACGGAGGAGACTCCAATACGATGCGATGAACGAAGGTAAAAAACGCAGAACCTTTCAAATATGCCAGATAATGTCAACACCTGTTTGAAGAATATAATCAGTGAGTCATGATAGATAAGTTCTATATGTTACAAGTCATATAAAACTATTAGATCCGTTTCAACTATAAATCTCTTCAATGAATTTGGCGGTATTATTATTTTTCCAACGAATTTTGCAGTATTTCGCAATGAACAAAATGTCTTCCATTTTACTTGAAACTCGCTGGATACTAATTCCAAGTTATGTACCGTTCATAATTTTAATAGTTTTCAATTAACACTATCCAAAATTACTTGAGAATCAGATTATTGTACCATCTATAAAATGAACATTTTGTAGTTCGAACAATAATTGGTTTATTTGTGATGTGAGATGAGTACGTTGTGCAGTAGGAAGATGGTTGTGATGTTTTTGTCAGAAATTCAAGTTAAAAACTAAGTTAAGATTTATTAAAAATTAAGAAATGCGTGTAATAACAGCTTTTAGATTTCTTCGAGTTATTAGACTCTTCGAATGTACGATTTATGGCAGAATTAAATCAGTAAAATATCTTAAATGGGCGAAAATAAAGAGAATAAAGAAAAGAACATGATCTCTCTATCTCTCCCTCCAAAGTGTTATCAGATTAATAATTGTTATTAATAATATCGGATTAATAAAATTAATAACACCATATTAATAAAACTAATAATACCGTGTTAACAACTAACAGGTAATTGTTATTAATAATACCAGATTGTTAATTATTTATTTGATGCATTTAAGGTAATATTTATAAAGTTTGTATTGTAAAACCATAATTGTTAAACAAGACTGGTTTCCCCCTCCCCCACTTCAATATGGTCGAGATCCGCCATCGTATGTACTTATTGTGATTTCAAATTGAAAATGAATATTTAACTTAAGGTAGCACTAGCTTAGGTAGAATGAAATCACTATAATATCTGAAATTGGCGTAAAGAAGCAGAGTAACAAGTTGTCCTTATTGTGGGTCAACGTTAGAAAAACATACTTCACCGGCCATTTAAATGAAATAACTGCAATTATAATTGATGATGAAATACATGGCGTCTAATGGAGGAAACATTTATTTTAAATAAAGACCAACTTTTAAATCACGAAAGTGATGGAAGTTCACTTCGATTTGTAGAAAATTTTCCGTAATATTTTTTTAATCACTTTTTTCTTCGTGTCGCCGGACATATACATTTGACTTTTTCCAAGGTTACGTCACGAAGCCGTTGTGCTCGGACGCCATGTTTTTACGTGATCTCCTGGATTTTAAACGAGTCAAGCGAGTTCCTAAATATTGTTCGCATCAGTTAATATTAACTGATAGATGGAAATATTATCATGTTTTAACATCATTATTATTCTTATGATTATGTTTTATATCAATTAGAATAAAAAATAATACAGAAAACAGTTACACTTCTCGGTGATTCGAGTAACTTGGAGAGATCGTCCCCGTCTCATTTCCGCCAACGAAGATGAGTCTAGAGCGGAAGTGAAGCAGAAGACGCGCAAAGAGTCATGCGGTTGTGACGAAAGACGAACAAAAGGGAATCCGTGGAAATGGAGAATGCGGGCGTTGACATCGCAATTGTTGAAGGTCTGGTAGCGCCAATGTTTAATGTTCTCCCTGAGAATGCGACAAAATGACATCGATTAAAAGATTCGTGTAATTTCATCAAATGATTCGGGCACTTTAATAAGAAATTAATTTAGGTAAATTACTTTTCAATGACATTCCCGCCCATGGAACATTCGCCTCCGGAAAACCGGAGAAAAACTCGGACCAGGATTTTTAAATAATAATAATAATAAACTTTATCGACAAACAAACAGTTGCAAACTGTGTATGGCCACGGGGGGATCACAAACGAAAAATGAATAAATATTTAAAGAGATTCTTTGTTCAGTGGTATAAAACGAATAAAATGTGAGGTCCCTCGTAGCAGAGATTCAAATAACATTTAATTTTATTACATTCTTGTTCTTTTTGTTATTGGAACAGCTTTCTTAAAATTTCAGGACTCCATTTTGTCCCTCTACAGCGTCATTTGTTCTCGGAAGTGTTTTAGATAGAGTCGTGAATAAAACATATTGTTGCTACAAATTCGCTAGTGGAAAAAAAAAAAAAAAAAAAAAAAAAAGGAATCCATATGTATTTCTATTCCTCGCCATCTCTTTACAAAAGTGATATGAAATTCAAATCGAAAAGCGCGCGATACAAAGTGATGAGTTGAAGAAGCGCGTAAGACGTAATCTTTGTTTGAAGTTAAGAGAAGCGCTGTACCGACGACATTGAAAGTGGAAACTCCTCATATTACGTCAGGGCGTGAATTAAATGTAGGTTGATTTACATTTACAACAAATATTATTGACGTTCACGTTTCAGACCACTATGAAGCATTGTGCGGCAAGTGCAGTTGCAGATGGAGATAAATAAATTGTCTGTTAAATAAAGAGACACAATGTACTAGAGCTGAAACTGTGGAAATATTTACATCCGAAGATAGGAAGATCAAATATTCAGCGAGTTTATAAGAATCATTTTAACTCCCAACTTCCGAGTACCTACTCGTGGAGGAGTGTTTGGAACGTCAACGGCCCTCAGGTGAAAATTGCGACGGACCGGGACTCGAACCCGGGACTTCGTGCTCGTGCCGCAGGTGCGCCATCCACTACACACCTTACAAGTGTCATGTTTCCTTCTAGCACAAAAATGTTTTGTGTACGCGAACCAATAATTATATAAATAAAAATGAGACAATAACATAAAACCCCTACAACATACTAACATGCTAAATAGTATACAAAATCTGGAGATAAAAAGATCGAATGTTTTACCAAGCATCGAGAAAAAATTCTAGAGTGACATTCAAACAACAGATATTGTGGTTACTTTCAGCACTACCCAGCACACAATTTACAAATTGAAATAAGCTCTGTAGAGAAGTATAAAATTTGAACACATGATGTATTATGTTTCAGCTGTATATAAAGTTACATCACCATATGTTATACATAAAGTTGGGATCAGCACCCCAAGTTTGACAAATCATGGAGATGTACAATTGTTTTCTTTTATTTTTAGTAATTAACACAACAATATCAATAGTACCGAATAAAAACCGTGATTTAATTTGCGTCTATCAGTTAATAATGTAGTACAAGCAATATTCAGGAACTCGCTTCACATGTTTGACAAACACATGAGCACGTAAAGATACGGGGGCCCAGCGCAACTCTTTCCCGACTTATGAATCTCACTTCTGACCTATGAAGGTAACGTGTAGATAAAAAATATGTACAAATTAGTTCGGAAAATTAACTACAAATCAAAGTAAACTTCCATCACTTTCATGACTTAAAAGTTTGTCTTATTTTGTAAATAAGTGTTTTCTCCATAAGACGCAATGTATCACACCATCAATTATAATTGCAATTACTTCATTTAAATGGCGGGTGAAGTATGTTTTTCTAACGTTGACCCACAATAAGTACACGTTACTCTGTTCATTTATGCCGATTTCAGATATTTTAGTGATTTCATTCTACCTAAGCTAGTGCTACCTTAAGTTAAATATTCGTAAAATCTGAAAATCATTTTTATGTCTTTGAAGATCATGATTTGCTGTTTGTACTGTCACAAATGGATATGATCACACAAAAATTGCTTTAATGCCGTGGTTTCTAGCGACTTGAAGAAATCAGAACCAGCAAAATGAGTTTTTGAAAAGTGGAGGGAAAAACCGTGCATCAAAGGTAGCTCGAGTAAAGAGCAGAGGACGTGATGATGCACCGAGGTTTCGGAGAAGCAATTACATTCGACTCCCGAATACGGTCAGCGCGCTTTCCCAACACATGCTCCGGACACACCTCTCTCCGAACGTCCAGCTGCAACTACGAACCTCCCCTGATCACTTTAGCCAAAACAAATTAGATGGAAATGTTGGCAATGGTCGTTCATTTACTTACTCCTCTCTCGAGTTGAAGCAGGATAACAAGAAACTTCTAGTTTCACTTTTCTCTTGATACGGTACCACTTCTTGAAGAATGAATGGAAACACTTCTGCGAATGTAAGTTCATTTACAATCATCTATACTTCGTAATTTTTCGAGATAAGATATGGAAGCGCTTTTAACAGTCGAAAAAGAATGGAGCAAAGAAAAGAAAAGAAGCACTATTTACGTAACAATGCAGAACCAAAAGCTTCTAATATTAAGAATAGAAAAGAAATGTAATGAGTATTTTTCACAATGTTCAAAGAAATTCTTGAGGCATACACAACATAATATATGTATTGAACATTCACAGAATAAAAGTTGGAAATTAAGTTTCGACATAACAATAAAATATCGTCTCCAGAATATTTAAGAGGTCTGTTTCCTGTCAATCTCATCCTCTCATTTACATATTTTTATGGCGACAATAATATTGATTGTAGCAAAAATGTCCACAACGGAAAAGTAACGTACATGGCCTATTAACATCAGAAAAGGTATTAAACAATAACAAACTTCCATAAAAAAATATCTTCGTTTTTAAACATTTCACGTATTTCGTAAAATGTTGAAAATAGTTTTGTGATTTTTGCTATATAACCCATAGGGTAGACAATCATAGCGACTGCTTAGCAGGGGGGGGGGCAAATATTCATTTCTCATAGATCTATCGACACTTGTAGTTCACTCGCGTCACTAGAACTAAGACACGGTTAGCAACGCGATGATCTAGAAGATTCTCGAAGAAGCATTTGTTTTAATCGGATGTCATTTTTCGCCATAATTGACAGTTGCTACGATCAATAAACAGAAGTGTAGTAATAAATGGAGCCGCTCGCGTGAGTTTTCGAGAGGTTCTCAATCTCGCCGAAGAATCAGTCGCTCTTAACCTCACTTCAGGCTTCACACAAGTCAACGCNGAGAGGTTCTCAATCTCGCCGAAGAATCAGTCGCTCTTAACCTCACTTCAGGCTTCACACAAGTCAACGCTAACGAGTAGAGGTGCGCATTGATTGTGTTTTATTAAACCTTAGCCAAGTGAATAATGTGTAAAAATACACCTCTGCAAGAACAGTAATAGTAACACTTGCTAATAATCTCACATGTTAATCTTCTGAAGTAAGAGTCTATATCGGGGCACATGCTTTATTCAGAAATGTTCCTAAATGTTTCTTTTTTAGGTTTGCTTATTACTTTTGTAAAATACAAACGTTACCGATAAGTGCTACTCGTGGATGAAATGCGTAATCAAGGGTAAGAGAGACGAATAAAAGGTAGGAAATGGCTGCTCCGAAATCACATCCCGTGCAGTGTGGAAGCGATGTTTTCGCCGCACGCCTCGCAGCCGCATGTGGCTCCACGCGACGGCGCGTGGCGACTGGTCAACGAGCCGCGAATACCACACGAGCGAATGAGCAAACCCCTCCCCCCACCGACCCCTTCGTGAAACCATCGCCACCACGCGACAGCCACGTTCCACTCGCTTCCCACAAAAGCGCTCACTATTCAGTCCTTCCCTTTGCACATCGTCATTCTTATTCCTTGATACGGTATTTTATTTATCGATTCTCTTTCACGTAACTTACATTTGAATAAAGCCAAATAATAATAATAACAATAACAATAATAATAATAATAATAACAACAATAATAATACATTTATTGTCAAAAAACAGTTACAAAACTGCGTGATGTGACCACGTGGAGGACAATAAACTAATTTACTCTCCGAAAGCAAGCGAGGGACGTATTCCATCAATTCCCATCAAGGGCTCTAAGGCACAGGCGGATTCAAAAAGTTTTTTCATAAGTTCCTAGATAAGATAAAAAGTTAGCTGCGAGTTATAATACATATATAACGTCAATATGTTTATAATTTAACGCAAATATGTTTGTAAATTTGCATGTACAAGTTATTATCGAACTATAGATTACTCTGAGTATAGTGTTTAAAAATCATAAGAGTTGAAAAAAAACCCACTAAATTCACGATTTATTGTTACAATAAACACTTTGCCCCTAGACAAAGCCTAGAGAACCTGTCTAAGAAATGCGCCTCTACCCGAAGAAAAAACGGAGAAAAACCCGGTTTGCCAGGTTTGTCTCAGGCGAAGCCACGTGACGTGGCTAGTTTTGAGAAATCAACGCTCACACAAATATCTTGAAATATTTCATTCACGTGAGTGACGAAATGTTACTTAGTAAAGAAAATCATTCTACAATGTAAAAAAAGTGTTTTTCATAAGAAAATTGCGATTGGAAGTTTTAAATAAGTGATAGAGTGTTTAAAAGATTTAAAAATTAATCCTTTCAACAAAGGAAAAATCATTTCTCCAACGTTATTAGATGCAGAATAATATAAGTTCAATCTCAATAACAAGATTAATATACTGTCCAAACAAACGCAGAGAAAGATCTTTCAAATTCATGGACTCAAATCACAAAACGTTGAATATAATAACTCACGTTTTAAATAATCGGTATCTAATTATTTTTCTGTTAAATTATTCATTCCAGTGAGATCCGTGGAGGTAAATATTTGGCTACACCTGGTAACCGGTTAATGCGCCAGAGATTATCCGTAGGTCAATCTTATGAAAGGAAGATGTAACGAATAGAAGAACCATGATGGTGGAGGATTCTATGATAACGGCTCTGACGCTTAAGGTAATCAACAACCCCCCTCCCCTCACTCCAAGCAGCCAATGGGAAACGAGACTTCGAAACACATTAGGAATTCGAATGAACTTAAAAGAGTGGAAGACAAAACCTCACAAAAGGTCTTGAAAAAGAGTGAGAGGACTCTTGGAAGAAGAAGAAGAGAGCAGCTAAAGCGAAAACGTCCTCCAGCCAACTCCCAAAAGCAGAACGAAGCAAGAAAGTTACACCTAATGATTTCGCGGCAATTTTTTTTTCTTCTCCAAAACGTGAAACGGTGGAGAGGGTGATGGGGGTGGTGGTTGGGGGTGGGAGGGGGGGGGAAGTAAAACATTTCCACTTCTGCGGCGAGAAACGTCTAGAGACGCCCTCGTCTTCCGCAGCCTGTTTTCGACGTCGCAAAGACGAGGGAAACGACCCCCCATTTCTATGCTAAAGAGCTTCTGCCCTTATTCGCAATGTCCAACGGAACCTTAGCAACCCCGGCGCACCTTTCTCGGCACGAGGGTGGGAGATTAAAGTGCATTAGCGCGTCTGGAAAATCATGCGTGTCTTAATGACGCAAATTTCACCTGAGATACTTCACGGATGATTAAGTGTTCTTTTCATTCATCTGTTACGAAGTACTTTCAATTCCTCCGTCGTCAGCTAATTAAAAATATATTTCTAGGTTTCATAAGAAGCAATTCTATTTTCATATTCTATAGATATCATATTTTTATTTGGGCGAGTCACCAACAAAAATTCATATATCCATAGAACCAAATCGCCTAATACTGAATGTTTCAAAGCAAAAAACTCTTATATTAAAAAACAATTAATTAACAAAGAAAAATGTGTGAGAAACAATTGTTACTAAGAATTTCAGAACGGTTTATAAAAGAAAATTACTAACAAAACTTCCACGAAAAAGAACATTTTATTTTTTCGCTTTTTCCCAAACATGTTAAAACGGGCAATTTCCGTGTTCGGTGAGAAAAAGCAGGTTGATGTGTTTGAAGAACGTGAATCTTTTTAACAATATTTTCACCGAAAAGAAAATTTAATTACGTAATAAAATCACTTTTTCTCATAATATATTAAGTAGAGAATTTTCAGAAACTCTTGAATAGGAACATGGTTAATTAGAACAAATAATTTAAAAAACGTAGGAATTAATGAATAATTTAAAAAAAGTTAAGTCTGAAATTATTCAAATGATGAATAATGAGAAGTATATATAATCGGTATTCAAATCAAAATTTATTAACAATACGTATTGAACATTAATGGGAAACAACATTTCTGTCCAAAATAAATTAATGAAGGGCTGATACGACATTTCAGGCGAGGTAATGCAATTTATAAACCCAAAGGAATTCGATGATTCTCCAAGTCCAAGATCGTTCTTGACAGACAAACCAAAGTACAACGAATGAACTCATGAAGCCTCTAAATGGTTTCAGTGGAAGTCTGTAGACACTCATTATAGCACAAACCCAAAGTGTAATTACACAACCCAAACCAGTGCGACGAATCCCATCTAAGTGAGCGAACACCTGCCCACGCACGACCCTTGATGACAAAGCATGCGGGCTTCACTCAACGACTGGTCTCGGGTTATGGAGAGAACGTTGTCTCCGTCGCTCCCCGCCGTCGGTTGTGGATCCCATCGTCCACATCCAGCAGCCCCTTCCTGTAGGGGAGAGAGCAAGAGAACACGTCAGACGATAGGAGAGGGTGCTATCAATAACAGAGGAGCTCTGGACACTTATTGCAAGTTGATTCAGGTCCATTGAGCGACTGTTGGCAGGAAAGTGGACGGTAATGGAACACGGTAATGGAGAGCGGAATTGCAAAGCTGCGCGAACACCAATAATAATATTAAGAGAATACGTTTCATATGAATGTAAACGAAAGGAGATGAATAAATGAAAACTTTCGAGAACAAGAACCATCGAAGCAAATAGGGAAGGATACATAAAGGTATCGGTCTAAAATTCCTTTAAATACTCATAGTTAGTACTAGTAAATAGCCGTCTGTTAATAATAGTACACAACTGTATTAAATGTGTTACGATGTGTTGTACTTCGTAAGTCACGTCCAATTCCCTGCGAATAATGATCGTTTATCAGACCGCTCCTTTAGTCAGGACTCAAGTTACGTCCTCTTCGAATGAATGTCCAGTAGAGTCTTTCCTTCGTGTAATTTTTAAATGTAATGTTTACCTCTGAAAGGAAATAATTAGGTGAAAGACGAAATAATTTAGAATCGATCATGAACACTCTGATTTTGATGCTCTAAATAATAAATACGCTGTTGCTTTGGTATCTCCACTTGCTTCGGGTGAAATAGTGTAGAACACCATAATAAACAGGCACAAATAAAAAGCAGTAGAGAGGGAAATGAAATGCTCCAAAAATTACGCATTGGACTCTCTAAACGTCAATGGTACATATTGTGTCGAACATATTTTTAAACCCTGCGGTATTTGCAAAGGTTTATACATTTACCAGACCGATAAATACCTCCGAGCACAGAATTTTCGTAATTGACGTTTTGCATTCAGACCAATCAATTAGGTGCTAATTTATATTATTTCCTGACTCTTTACTGAGTTTAACATATAGCAGAAAATTACTTCGCTGTTAAAAAGTTACTTATAGAGAAATGAAGAGAATCTTACAACACGAGTTCAACTACATCGCGGGAAAACTCGACGAAGAAATAAAGGGAATTAAGAGTAAATGAAGTTGTGGGGTGTTGGACAGCCATTACCACTGCACCACTGCACTCTCTACGATCGAAGGGTCCATCAGGTCACCTCTGTCTGCCACGGGACCCAAGCAACAGATCTCAAGAAAAGGAGTTCAAGCATCCTTCCCTTTCTTCGAAACCTGCTTAAAAGGGTAGATGCGGATTTTTTGTACACTTTTCCTACGTTCTTGCGCCTCTCGAAATAACACAAGTAAATCTCAAAAACAATATTTGTACTTATGAAAACAATTTTTGTGTTAAATTCAAATTTCTTGATATTCTTTTCATATTATAACTCGTAGCTAACTCTTTATCTTATCTAGAAATTTTTGAATCCGCCTCTGCCTTAGGGCCCTCGATCGGAATTGACGGTGTGGTCCCTTGCTGGCTTCCGGAAAGTAAATTAGTTAATTATCCTCCACGTGGTCATGCGCAGTTTGTAACTGCGTTTTTGACAATAAATTCATTTGTTTATTTATACAAATTGGTATTTATTTCTCACCCCCCTTATTTTTATTATTTATTGCGACCGACTTCAGTCTCATTTTCTGTGCAGCATTTGCAATACAAGGAACTATACACAATTCTATTTTCGAGATTCGTCCCTGGACGCTGCGTAAAGTATCCCTTATTTTCCCTATTTTAAGTATATACATATTCTTAAAACACTTTGTACGCTCTTTCCGTCGCAATGTAGCGTTCCATATCGCTCATATGTCTATTCCATCAATTGCGATGAAGTCTTGAACGAAACGTGCTCTCTCCCGGACATAACACATACGACAATCCCACGGAACGTGATCAGGTACATCCAGAGATATCGCAGTATACAACCACTTACCAATAATCCAAGAAACATTAAACAACTACTTGGTAATTGTGGAGCTTTAGCAACATTATCATGCATTAAATAACTAATTTGCATGAGTTTCAATTGAAAAAATAATTGAGTAAAAATCCATGAACGCAGAACATTGTAGAATCCATAATATTGAAGGTAATGGGGCTTGATTAGAAAAGAACACTTTCTATTTCAGAAGGTTCTTTTCGTATTTGATGAGAAGCTTCCACATTTTTTTTGATTGAATATGATTTTTCGAATTAGTTTTTTAACATTTTTCTATATATTTTTTTATTTCGCGGGAAATTCTTAAATAAATCATCGTTCACGAAGAACTCGCTTTCACATTAATTTCAGCCAAAAAATCAAAAATTACAAGTTTCTTACACAAAGTAACTATAGATAAAAGCGACTCAGCGCTTTAGAGAGAACGTCACAATAAAATATCACATTTCCAAAGTTAAGCGAAGTTCGAGAACGTACACATCAACGTGCTACTTTGTTATAATAAATTATTTTTAAAAACAATTTCATTAGTCACGTGAGAAATGATACAAGGACTCTACAGTACTAAATGTATGTGTGTATTTCGTTTCGGTCATCAGCGAAGGACCACGGAATGACGAGTGCTCAGTTTAAGGCTCAGTTTTTGCGTGAGTTTACTCACTAGACAAATCGTGAATGTTACCTAGATCGGAGGAATAGAGTCTAGATAGGATCTAGATTGCTGTATCACAGTATTAAAACTGCAGTTGTTAGCCGCAGGGGGTGAACTTTTCATCCATCACAGCTATATGAACTGAGACATGGAAATGAAAAGTTTCAAATTTTATCTTGCCCCAACTGGGAATTGATCCCGGGATGACTTGGTGACGAGCCATCACGCTGACACTGTAGCCAGGGAGGGGACTCTACATTACTAAATAATAACCATAATTCAAGAAATACATCAGTCCATAGGAAAAATCGAAACTCATTGACTTATCTAATTATAAACGATGAATTCTTCAACATCATAGAAACAATGGAAAGTATTAACATTAAGTTAAATTCTTAAAATATTCACAATGACATTTTGAAAGAACTTATTGGTTGGAATGTGATTACTAAAATCTTTAAAAAAACGGTTGTTTTGCTTACATTTTCGCAATTAGCTAAATAAGTTTGAAATTTAGAAGAAGAAAGAAACTCTCACAAACGTGAGTATTCAAGAAGCATATATAAATGAGTGCATATGATGATGAGTATGATGATGTCATTTCTAATACCACTATTTAAAATATTCATAAACGAGAGAAGACAACTTTTAATTGTAATCATTCACAAGTCATATTCACAGGGAATATTACACTGGAATCACATTAGCGTAAGCAGCGCGAGAGTTCACAATATGACAAGGATTTGGGGCTCCGTTTGGGTCTCTAAGCCCTGGATTTAAGCTTAGGACTTAGGAACTAAATCCCCTGAAGCTGAAGCTGGTCTTAGAAGCGACGCAGCGTCTGAAATCCCAAATTCACGATTCACAACTTCGCCAAAGGGAAACCCCACGCCCTTTGAGGTATTTGGCATGAACTGAAAAGTAGCTTAGAGATGCGTTTGATAACACAAAAAGCTTGGAACATTTGATTCGAAATACTTTGATACGTGATTTTTAATTATTGCTACTTCTAAACAATATACTCTTAAATCATATCACCTCACAGTTATTAAGAAAACATTTCGTCTGAGAAAAATGATGAAAATAATAAAAAAAAGTAAAAACGGACCAAGTTAACGTTTAGACGAATTTATCAAACAGCTAAACAAGCACCGTTTATCAGTTGATCTTAAACTGTGCTCAGGGAACCACGAAATTGGTTTCATGTGCATCACGATACAAGATATAGGAGCTGCTCTCAAACACAGATCCATTGTTCAACTTATTTACTTTATTACGATCAACTGTGCGACTGGCGCTGTACGGGATTTTATATACTTTTCTATATTGTAGCATTTGTAAACAGGAAGGAAATCGAGCTTAGTGCTATCGGAACTTATCTACATGGACAAGCCACAGGAGTTACGAGGTCGATTAGCGAATATATAACAACTTGGCACAAGTAGAGGTGCTAGTAGTAGTAGTTCGTAAAGGAAGAGTTAGTGATACTAGGAATAGTAGGAGGTGGAAAGAAGAAGGGGGGGGGAGAGGTTTTCTTTTCAGTAGTCACAGATACATGAACTAGGGCATTAATGTAGAAAGCTACAATATTTTCCTCTGACCCCGCCGGGTATTGAACCTAGAGTGAACAAAAGTGCTAACTCTTTAGCCACCTTAGGTATTGCGTTTGTCGAAATATTACCGAACATATCAAGCTAATGAGTCTTGTTTATTTATTTATTTGTAATGAGATATTTTGATTCTTATCAAACATATTAATTCAAGCTGGAGAAATTTAATACTATATTTCATTATTTATGTATTGTAATAAACAATTGTTTTTAGCTTTTTTTCGAAGTTTTATTATAAATTAAAATGAATAAATATTCGCGGGACCACGGAGTCGGGGAAATATTACGCGTTCAAAAAAGAGTTTATTGCAAAATGGCGCCCCCATTTTTGGCCTCTCAAACTCAATGCTATTACAATTAGCACCTCAACGTTGGGGTCACACATATCAATTTATTACAATTGGCGCCCTACGTGAGGTATCCGTCAGTTTCTTTCATATAGCCTCTCACAATCATTCAAGTATATTACAGTATGTACGACGGGATAATTCCGAACCCAAATTTCTCCTGTCTCTCACTCACCAGATCATATATTAATTCTGACAGCATACATTTATAACACAACATTGTGCGCCCTCTCACGTTTGGTGAAAAAATTTGATGTAATATGTACAATAAATATCCGGTCGCCAGTTGGACAGTGCTACTCTAGACAATAATTAATATAATCATAATACTATACAAAAGAGAATTTTGAATTGTTCTCGAGGATGAACGCAAAACTTAAAGCACACGAAGGCAAATGAACACTGAATAAGACTTTGATGTAGAGATTTTAGCTAAACATTGTAAAAGAAAATATTACGAAAATCACAATAGATAAACATGGGATTGCCCTTTTTTTTATTTTCCCATATATTCGCATACTCATTACACGAACCATTTTTTTTAACACTCAGTACATTCTCATTGAATATATTACCAATAGTGTTCTATCTTTCACGCAATAGTAATAAGGAAAGCATTGCGAGATACTGTTGTCCAGCCTGTTTCTGTGTCCAGTTAGTTGATTTGCACAATTGTTTTAACAATTTAATATAAGAAACGTTTTTGTTAAAGATATTTCAAAGTGGATTCCAGAGCGACGATACGGATGCCAAAACATGAAAACGAGGAGTATCGGCAACCGCACAACGTATAATTCTTTACCGCAAATCACACCTGTATCTGGAACGCGCGCACTAAGAAAGTTTAGAGCTCCTATCTTGTACGCAATAAGCAGTTCTGTTCAACACTAAACACCGCTTCTGTTGCTCCAAGAACATATATTAATTCCAGGAACTTCCTCCAAGAACTTCCGGAACCTCACACATTAGTACAAAAACAATCCTCACTACCACTAGTGTCTTTGGTTACGATTAATTTAAATTAATATTTCATTTCACAGCAAATACTCCAAGAACATTTTGAAATTATATGACAACTCCTCGACTACTTCTCAACGAAAAAGCGAATCGAATGAATTCACTTTTGTGCTAAATTTCTTGAGGAACAAACTGAATGCAGCTCTCACGGCCTCCGAAAAAAGCACAGCGCGACGAACCAACATCGCAGGGTTTTTTTCTTCCTTCCTTTCTTCCTTTCTTTCTTTCCTTGATGGCAGAAAACAAACACTTCAGTGAAGCAGAGAAGCGAAACAAAAGGGCGAATGGAAGCCATATTGGAGAAAAAGAAAGTTTGGGTTCACTGGTAGAATAGACTCAGACAGCGTCATTTAACCTTTTGTTGCAATAATTCTCGAATTTCAAGTGAATTTAATAGTTACGATTAAATTTCTACGCCTTCGGAATAATTGATTACAGTTCGCAAATGTTGAATAACCGTTTTATTAATTTAAGATAATATGGATGTTATATCTAGCAACTACCTAGTTTTGTTCATTTTACAGAGGCGCATATAATAATATACGACAAATTACTTTCATCCAAGAAAATTAGATTCCTTTCGAATACTATCCCTCATACACTCGTGTACTGCGGATTGCAGAACCATTTCCCCCGGACCATTCCAATTGGGATGAATAAAGGAGTTACGACTTGAAGTAGTACCATAATCGCATCGTGACAAAGAATCAAAAATATTATATTTATTAGTAAATTTCACAAATATATAAATTTCAAGTCTCTAGCACAAAAAAGTCTACCTCCACTAACCCAAAAATAATCGAGGAGCAGAGTTAAATCGAGGACTCTGGAGACACAAGCATGAGGGGCAGCACTCAAAGTGAGTAGTAGAATTTTTTGTTTTCTTTTTTTATTTCGCGTAATTATTTTATAACACAACAATGTGAATCGAAATGATGATGAGGGGACACATGACTTAATTTCTATCAATAGGTCAATAATATAGTGCAAACAATATTATTATGAACTCGCTTTACTTGGTTGAAATGCATAAGAGCATGTACAAACAAGGAAGACGAACACAATGATTTCCTGATTTATGCATCTCACCTCAGAATCTGGTGATCTATAGACAAAAGTGATGTGAAAAATACTACGGAAAATTTACTACAAATCAAAGTAAACTTCCATCTTTTTCCTCATTTAAAAGATTGTCTCTCTTTTTGAAAATAAGAGTTTCCACCATAAGACGCGATGTATTTCACCATCAATTATAATTATAATTATCTCATTTAAATGGCCGGTGAAGTATGTTTTTTTAACGTTGACCCACAATAAGTACATGTTACTCTGTTTATTTATACCGGTTTCAAGTATTTTAGAGATTTATTCTACCTACGCTAGTGCTACCTTAAGGAATATAACAAAAATCAGGAAAAATGTGCGATCTCAGTCTTTTATTTATTCCGTTTTCCTAAGAAATACAATGAGATAATAAAAATAGAATTTAAGAGATTTCTACCTATCTAATACAATACGAATGTTTGATACTATCTTGGCGAAGTATGTCGATAACAGGATTTAAATACGCAGAAGAGGAGTCATAAACATCTGTTATTTTCTACAGGAGCGAAGTCATGTGTTGTTGGCTGCAAGGAAACAATCCCATATCATAAACAAACCATTAAGATATATCAAGCAATATCTCTCATTTCAACTATCCCTTACGAACAAGATCACTTATACTTGACAGTTACACAATCCGCTGCCATTTATTTGACATTGACTCATAAAAGATTCTTTCTTAATTTATAAATTATAATATTATGATAATATATAAATCCCTAAATGTTCAGACACAAGTAAATTAAGCCCATTGGGTCGATAGAAGAAAAAACTCTTCTTGATAGCATACTAATTGTGTTTACGAAGACTGACGAGGGTGTCTTCCAGTAGCAGTGTGTGTCGTCATTGCTCTATTATCTACGGCGGGAGACTGATTCAACATTAGCGAAAGAAGGGGTCAAACTGAACGGAGATCAGTGTTGTTTGAAACAAATATCAGAAAACCCGTTTAATGCCGATTCATATAAATTTATAGTCTTTATTGGTTTTTGGTGAGTTATAAAGAATCGATATACCATAATGAATACAAACAACGTACTATAAATTTCAATTTTGTTTGAATATTTTCTAAACGCCGATGATATGTGAATTCATGTCACATTTACGAAGAGTAAACTGAGTGAGGTTTGTTTATGGCGCATATCCAACAAAATGTCTGTTGTGTATTTCCTTATTTTCCCAATATTTCACCCTTCTACACAAATAACGTACGACTATGTAATCAAACATCTTTTATTATTTACGGGACAATGATTCTCAAGGGAATGATCATCCAGAAGTAATGTGTACTCCAAAACGTTTAAATAAAAAAAAAATGAACATGTACAGTTAGTGTTACGCATAATAATCCTAGTAATTTTCACTGTTATTTTTTGGTTTTTTTCTTTTTGATGTTGAATCAATAAAATATTACAGTTTCATCAAAATCGTCGGCATCGTTGGAAAGTTAAAGACGTAAAACAAGGGAGGCATCGTTGAACGCGAGCCCAATGGTGAGAACTGGCTCCTCATATTTCTTCTAATCATTTTGAAACACAACAATATGGATAATAAAAATGAAAAAATTCACTCATTTAATTTCAATCTACCAGTTAATAACATAGTACGAGTAATACTTAACTCGTTTCAAAAGCATAAAAAGAGCATGAACAAAGATGGCGACCGAGTAGAGTGCTCTCGTGATGTATACCTCAGAAGAAGAAAAATATGTAAGTTTCTCAAATGTCCGGTGACTTAGAGATAAAAGTGATGTAAAAAAACATATTTCATTACAATGTAAATATTTGGGTTGACCTCAGTTCACAACGTCTCGAGGCTCCAATTTTGGCCTCTTCAGGTCTATCCGTTTCATTATCACTCAACAATACATCCTTTAAATATTGTGAATATCAAATACACGAGTCATTTCTAATCTAAAAAACCATTCCATACAATAATTTGTACTCCATAGTATCGTTACCTTTGCAACTAGGGTCAACCCAAATATTTACAATATAATGAAATAAAGATACGATGAATTTTTAATTTTTGAATTTTATTGTGAATTTAAGTTGTTTATGTGTATTTAGTTTTATGTGTACTCAACTTTAGCACGGTTGTGTACATAAATTCTGTAGCCCCATCCTGGCCCGGGTTTTTCTCCGTTTTTCCTTCATGTAGAGGCGGATTTCTTATACAGGGTCTCTAGGCTTTATCTAGGGGCGTGTTTATTGTAACAATAAATCGTGAATT
>NNCF01126129.1:378514-394915 GCA_002313205.1 Laupala kohalensis
ATTATTAATATTATTATTATTATTATTATTATCTAGTTCATTTAGTTCTCTCAACTTGTGTTGGTTTTTCTCTCAGCAGTGGTTTATAATAATAATAATAATAATTATTATTATTATTATTATTATTATATAATCTATTTACGTATTACTCACTTTTATTTTGTTCATTAGCATTTGTGAAAAATAGAAAATACACAACAATCACTGTGTTTTTCTCTCTCGACGCAAATTGCAATGTTTATTCAATGTACACAAGAAAAGACTAAAACCAACAAATGCGCAAATAAACAACAACCACAAAGCAAATAATTGTTTAACATTTCTCGTCACCTTCAAAAACAGGAAAAGAAAGCGACTATAAATTTACTAAAATTTACTTAAAGCATAAAATAAAGTAATTTTTCTTCTATTACGAAAAGGGTATTAAAAATATAAAAATGTGTTATTGGTACTTCTGTAACTTATTAATTTGAAGTATTCAGTTATCTTCACAACTAATACAGAGATCTCACTTCCCGAATGTGAGCGATTGTGTTTAATTTTTAACATGAAAAAACTTCTGAGAATTAACTAGTAATACATTTATTGAGAATTCAACGTTTGAGTTCTTAAATGTATAGGACATATTTTATATAAATCTTGAAATAAAACATATGAAATAAATTTATTTTCTTTGATTTGTAGAATGAAGAAAATATTCAAGCGCTTCGAAGAAAATCACCCACCTTACGTAATTAATTTATTACAAAAACAACAACAACAAAACACACAACTTTAAATAATCATGTATCATAAAGAACCTGCCAGTGCGCAAAATATCTGTCGAGAGAAAGAGAGAGAGACACTTCTTGAAAGCAAAAGGACGACGAGGCGAAGGGTCTGTCGCTCCGTATTTTTATCGTCTGGCGCTCGCAGAAAACACAAAACGCGTATTCTAACACTAATCTCGTCAGCGCTGACGAAGCTGTCGGCGAAACGCGTACATCTCCACTTCGACGCCTCCGCTGAAAAGTCAAAAAGACGATTGGAAACGGAAGTGGGATTTTTTTTTGTATTCTCGTTTAAAGAGAATTTCATTCCGTCCGTTTTTAGTGCTTTGAGATTTTTTAGTCTCAGAGATGCGCGCATTCTGAAGCGAATTAAGATAGATTTAAAATATTAGATGTATATAAACATTAAATTTACAATTGCAGAGTGATGGAATGTTAAATCCGCTTCTGCCTTCGGGCCCTTGATCGGAATTGATGGGATGGTCCCTTGCTTGCTTCCGGAGAGTAAATTAGTTTATTGTCCTCCCCGTAGTCATAAGCAGTTTCGACGATAGATTTACTTATTTATTTCATGGAATGAGAATATATTTTTTACGAAAGAAAGTAAAAAAAAAAGATACTCCAATACCGAATATAATTTTTGAACTCAAAACTTTCAGGTTTAGAGAACACTGCAATTTAAAAAAACTGTATCTAAAACGTGATTTTAAAACAAGGATTGTTTTCCACAAACAGGTGTCTGCGGCAGAACCGTAAAAGGAGGTTTTTTACCTTTTTCAACGGACTGGGAGACCGTACCAAAAAGGGAATAACATTGTGCTCCCGTGAAGGCATTGAGAACCTTCCATCTCACAGCGCTCCATCGATAATAGTTTCCAAGGAGGAAGCCCCGACTCAATTTCTCACCCCCTCCCTTCACCCCCGGAAGCGACGAAGTTCTTTAAAGCTCACATTTCCCATTCGAGTGCATACACAACCATAAACTCCAAAAAAAAAAAAAAGTTCCCGACGAAGTTGTGGAGCAACGGTTTCACCCCTCCTCCTCCCCCTCCACCACCACTCCCCGCTCCCACCCCTCCTCCGTAATTCTGCAGAGGACTTCTCAAGTTATGAGGGTTGAAACTCCGCGCGGAGTTCATAATTCTTATATAGACTCTGGAACGAGACCACTCTTCCACTCACTCGTCTTGTAGCAACTTTGACGCCCACTGCGCCGCGCCGTCTCCCCTCAGGCGAACAGCGGGGTTCCGCTCCCAATCAGTCCACTCACAAATCATAAAACACGGCTTCCATTCACTCGTATTGTTCTCGACGAATACGCACATCTAATAAGGCTTCCCATTCTTATTTCTTTCCCTCCAAGTGCCTGTTTAGTGACGCTTTATAATAATAGGATTTTTCCCACAGATGGGGAAAAATATCAAACTAACAAGGTATGAAGTCTAGGATCTTTTTTAAAAAAAAAAATTATTTAAGATCCGTTCTAATAAAAAATGGAGCCCAATGCACTCCAAGTCAAATCTCAAGTTTGGTTTCGATCCATCGATTTGTTCGTGAGTAATGAGGGAACAAAATTCTTAACATATTCACACACTCATACGACATTGGACATCATCGCAAAAATGTGAAAATACACTTGGAGCCAATTCGCAAAGACTTTGAAGACATCTCGATTCTTTTCCTCCGATTACGATACTTCCCTTTTACATACATTGGAACGAAAGAAAAATTTCCTACTTTTGACCCACGCAAAATAGAGGAAAAGTTTTCAAACTAACACAAAAAGGATTTTATTCGCAAAGATTATTTTACTCTTAACACTGTAGGATACACAGAATTTAGCTCTGTAAGGAAATACGATGTAAAGAGATTCTGTTACCATCGTTTCCGGGGAATACGTTTTTAAACGAAAATACGAGAAACGATCTCGAATACCTTCATTTTGCATAAAACGAGCGCGATAGCTGTAAACTCTCCGCGCCGTAAGACAAAATTAGCTTTACTTAACACGAGAGAGAATGTATTAAAATAACTCGAATAATATCGTTGCCAGCAAAATGTAACGTGCGTTCTATAAAGGATAATTTAGGATTATAAATATAAATACAGAAAATAAACATTAATAAATACAAGTGTGATTCTTGTCAAAGTACTCGAGAAGTACCTATAAGTATGAATGTGACGCCAGAACCATTCACAATAAGAAAAAGAACAGTACATGCGTAAGAAAAATTAATTTATACATAAAATTACTTTTTTTTTGTGGGGCTTTAGGGCAGGGACATTAGAGCCCTTATATGAAATTAATCTTCGTCAGTCAAGGCGAAGTGAAGCTTCTCTAATTGAGCAAGTGAAAGTTCTATACAACTGTTATGCGGGTATTGATCCGAGATTAGCATATCACTGGGTGTCTCAAATGAGTTATCATACACAATAGATAAACAAATAACACTTCCTTAATTTTATTTCCTTCTGTATGTGTGTGGGCGAACTATTCCAGCAATTACTTCGAATTCCGATATAAGCGCGACCTCCACAACAAAAGACGGACGGCAGAGACGAGAACGGCGAATACCAAAAGTTCAGAATAGAAAGTGAGGTTACGTCCGCTCGCCAACACCCGCTTGGAAACAAACAATTCATCGGGAGCAGATCTTTCGCATTTGGGTGGTTTTCATCCCTCGTCCGTAACAAAGACCATGGAGAGAGGCACTGAAGGGAGCAAGGCAGAAGCCCTCACAAGTACTCCACATGCAGCATCTCGTAATGGCCATGTTATGAAGTCCAGCAGCAGAGTCCGTTTTAATGACGTGCGTAGTAACCGCTTGTATGCGACCAGTCGCTAGAAATCGAGAATTACAACGGCCAGCAGGATACAGAGCAGCAAGATAATCTGAGAGAACAGTAGGAACTACGTTTCTTACAAATATACGATACCGGAGATTTTTTGTGGTGTGCCTTTAGGGCTCGTCAACAGCAAAGGTAATGATACCGGTGATCTACTTCATAGCATTTATGCATAATTATCTCGAATTCATGGAACAAAATTTAATGGGTTGGTATAGGACTGTTCAAAATTGTGTGCACCAACAGTGCTCCGTGCTTCACAGCGTCGGTGTACACATTCAAAGATGCCAGGTATTTCACGCACACGTGCAACAGCTCCGGGTATTCGAGCAACGAGATCATGTATTTCTCTCACTGCTTCACTTGGACACATACATTCCTATACATTAAATGATTGTTACAATGTCCTGTACCAACAATGAATTCCGAATCACCCTGTAGGCATTTTACGTCGGTATGATATGAACAATACATTAACTCGTAAATAAATTATTATTTAATTAAAGAGGTATAAAACTCGGAACTCCTAAAAGGGGGAAATCGCTCTTCAAAATTCAGAGAAAAAGTCGCTGGACTTAACACCCTTCTCGGATCCACTGTTCGAAGAGGAGTTCCTCAACGATCAGCATTCCGTCCGAGGAACCTTCACACCCACTGACAGAACTTCGTGGAGAAGAATTGTTAATTTTTATATTTAATGCCAATTCATCCAACAATAGATCCCGGAGAAAGTAGGTTAAGTAGGTGAAGAGTTAATGAAAACAACATGCAAGTAAGTTAGGGAAGAAGCAGCATTATAATACGGTTCTAGGTAGAGTATTCCTCAATATCACAATTCAAAAGTTATAAATATATATTTTTTGCTGTTTCAATTAGAAGAGCTTCTTCATTCGAGTTAAAACATTCTCATAGAAATCTATAATAAATTTATTGTCAAAAACAGTACAAACTGCATATGACCACGTGGAGGACAATAAACTAATTTACTCTCCGGAAGCAAGCAAGGGACGTATTCCATCAATTCTGATCAAGGGCCCTAAGGCAGAGGCCGATTCAAAAATTTCAGCAAAAGTTCCTAGATAAGATAAAAAGTTAGCTGCGAGTTATAATACATATATAATGTCAATATGTTTGTAATTTAACGTAAATATGTTTGTAAATTTACATGTACAAGTTATTATCGAACTATAGATTATTCTGAGTATAGTGTTTAAAAATCATAAGAGTTGAAAAAACACTAAATTCACGATTTATTGTTACAATAAACACGCCCCTAGACAAAGCCTAGAGAACCTGTATAAGAAATCCGCCTCTACCCGAAGGAAAAACGGAGAAAAACCCGGGCCAGGATGGGGGGTATCGTATCACGTTCTAAAGAGAAGTAGATGCTAAACAACATTATTTTTATAAACACTATTTTCTTTCGATTAAGCATTCATTGCAATTCATGAGGCAACTAACTAACTGCATTAGGCAAATTATTTACAGACATTTCGGTTTCTGGTTCAGATGCCGGAAATGAGACAAGACAGTGCACACGAAATTTGCGAGAACACGGATCTTGTACAAAGTCCAGGAATAAGGCACAGAGACTACACTAATAAATATAATATTTACAACATGAATACAGAGGACAGAATCACATAGTATCAAAAAATTTTTTAAATCTCAGAATAAGAAGAAAACAACGTATCAGATATAAACAGAAAAATGGCATACACTCTTATATAAAAAATGTAAAATGTTATTTTTACAAAGTTTTTTATAAAAATTCTTGTACTATCTACTTAAGAGATTCAAACAAAAACTTTCCCCGAGGTTATACCTGAGGGAGATTCCGTCCTACAAGTTTGACTAAGAAATACTACAAAAGCAGTTCTTATGACATACAGAAAATAATAACAAATATCCCTTTTACGTTCAGTCCTACTTTAGGTAATTGCACCGTGAAATACGATTTACGCAGCACAAAGAATAGTCAATAAGTGTCAGTACATGAGAAAAGCAAAATAAAAATTACTCCTTGAAAGAATCACGGTAAAATAGTTTGTACATTCTCTGAAAATACGAGGCACTGTTCAGAGTCAAAGGAAGTTAACTTTTCTCATCGTCTAGTACAAGCACTTCATAAGCCCGTGAAAGTATCCACGGCAAAAGAAAATGTCTGATACGGGTAATTGAATTATCAAGTTGAAATATTAACTCAGAGGGCAACTACGATTATAAGGAAAATTGTATCCACATAGCTAGAGTGAATTTTTAATTGTTTAAATGAATGATTTCAACAGCGTCATTGACGTACTGAGGGAGGGTGTCGTCTACCTTGAATTATTCCTTACTATTATTTAATGCAAAAATAATTACTCTAAAACATGTTGAACAAAAATATTACAATTAAATATCAAGATCACACAGGAGCTGATTTGAATGGATGTGCAACAATCATTAACATAATGTTCTAAGATATTCAAAATTAAGAATTCGTAAGGATTTAGCACGACACTTAGTTTCTCACACAATTATGAAAATCTGTGTGTCATTCGGAGTTACTGAAATATTTTTTTATTAATGTAAAATATATTTCGATTATGAAACCCTTTAAAATTGTTAGCAAAATAACATTTCAAATTTGTCTCTAACTTATCAGGAACCATTTTTGAGACGAAACTTGTGCTATTTTTTTGGCATTTAGGATACACCGTTTCCAGAATAAACCCTTCAATACAGTACGGAATCCTTGTGTGTGATGCTTGCCCACCAAATTGCTATAGAAGAAGGAACAAATAAAGAAAATGCAAGAATGATTATTCGGTGACGAATCAAATCAGAAGAGAAACAATCATATGGGAGAAACAGGTTAGAGGGGATTCGGGACGAATGAACATCGCAAACAAAAGAGAACAAATACGCGCTAATTACTCGTCCATATCCGTTCCTCATCACTCTGAATCTTCTTTGTCAAAATATCCAACAATAAACTGCTCTTCCCACGCAACCAATTTCTCAGTAGCATTACGCCCACGCAATGAAAAATTTCTCTGAAATTGCGAAGAATAAAACTTCGTTGGAAACTCCGATGAAAAAATCAGAGCAATCAGTCCCAGTTGGTCCTCTGTATTTACAGACTGCTGCTTCGACGTCTGTAATAGCGCGACATGGATCATTCCGTTTTGTTTTGCTTTTTCGTCGACAAGAGAGTACGCGGAGCAACAAAAACCGGAATATGACAAATCATGAGCACTCATTCAACGATGAGTGTAATATGCGTTGCCCGGAAGCGTTATTGTGCGCTTATGGTCTGCAGCAGCGATTCAATGGCAACATCAACCCCCAAGCAATAGGGACGCAAATAAAACCCCATTGGAATAATTATCGCCGAGAGACAAGAACGAACTAATTAACAGTCATGAGAAGCTCTGCGGGATTGTGAACTACCAAACAGAACAGTCGGTGAAACTACCCTCACCATCTAAGTACTTCACACACATTTAAATAAATCGTTCTAAATACAAATTAATCCTAGACTATTAAACCAGTGTCGAACAACGCTTCAAGGATTTAACATGTTTTACGTGATTCTATTTTATTAATAATGATTTAGAATATTGTAAGCGATATTTCACAACAATCCTTTACTTGCGTAGCAACATATGTGAACACGAAGCCGAGGCGAAACCACAGCCACGAAACCTTGAACGACTTCATGTGATACCTAAAAATAAACCAGTTATTCACGTGTGATGTTGATAGTTTTTTAATATAATCTGCATACCGTAAATAATATAAATTAAAAATACAATAGTTCGAATCTCGTCGAAGAAATCATTTTTGTGATCATATTGTGCACGGCAATTTGGTAGTAGAACTTCAAACATTTTAACATCGAAATAAAAACTACGTGTTTACACCTCATTGCGCCACCCGGATATTTCAAATGAATCGTAAATGCCACAACAGGAAAAGACGCAGAAGGTGTGGATTTACGGTGCATTCCGAATTCCTTTGCGACACCACGTCACCGGAAGAGAGCGAGACGAATATACACGGCGCCTTAACGAAACAAGACATTGTAATTCTCGTCACAGGTACAACGCTGGGTTCACTCTGACGTCAGTGCGGGAGAAACAAAGGAAGAAGAAGAGACGTCAACGATGGGAAAGAAGAAGAAGAAGAAAGAGAGGTAATGAGGATTGAAAGAAAATAACACAGGAATTGATTGTAACATCGACACAGCGAATCAAAGCTCACGCATAAAGGTAAAAAGGATGTAAATAGTATATATACATTTTAATTTTTATATATTTATTAAATATTAAATTAATACATCTGACACGGTTTTAATACATAATTAATTAACTCTGCAACGTATTAGATAAATTACATAACGTTTTAAAATTTTCGAAGATAAATAAAAAGGAAAATTAATAAATACTTTATACCTTAGTTCACATTTTCTGAATCCATTCATTCCTAGAACATTTAAACGCACAAATAAAAATTTATATTTTACTATTTCCCAAATCAGTCTCCCAAAGGTACATGAATTTCTAACTTTGAATACAACAATTCAAAATCTTAAACGATTCACAACTTTTTGACATTAAAAGTATTGTTGAGACTGTTTATAAAGACAACGTTATCTGAAATTTTCTTTCATTCTGACAATTAGGAAAATACTATGACAACGATAATTTTAATAAGCGACAAACTAATAAGCGTTCTTTCCGACGATAATAATAATAAATTTTTTGTCAAAAACAGTACAAACTGCGTATGACCACGCGGAGGACAATAAACTAATTTAAATATATAATAGTAAAAAATATTTCAGAGATCGGGAAGCAGGTTGAAGAAGAAAACAATTGCGAAAACGTACAGAGACTTCTCTTCATTATTCTGCTTCAACGCACTGGCAGACATCATCGCGATTCCCTGTTAGGGGGGCAAATGAACGAAACATAATGAAGAATCTCCTTCTGCGCTCCCTTGTCAGAAGGAAAACCCAACGGTCCAAATTTTTTTTCTTCCATCCATCTCGTCTTTCTCTCCACGTTTTTGTTTTTTTTTTAAACAAAAATACGAAATGTACGATGACGTAATTAATGACGCTAAAACAAAAGATACGAAAACAAAACTGTACTATTTGCATCATTCGTATAAAAATTAAACGCACTCCACGGTCAAAGAAGGCGAAGGAAAGTTGAAGCCAGTAAAATTCAAAAAGGGTTTGTAGAATTAAAAATGTGAGTAAATTAAACAAAACAATAAAAGAGCTGAAATGAAAATATATTAATTATTCATTCTTTACATTAATCTTAAAAATCTAATTCAAATTGAGGAATGAAGTTTGGAGTATTGCCTGAATATCGCAATTGTAAAGATGGAATGAAAAGATAAGTAGTTAAAATTCCGTGTAGAATATCAGACACTTGGCTGAATAATTACACACCTTAGTGAATATTGCATTATGTGCTGTATATATGAAATACGTGTAGAAGAGCTTCTTTTGCAAGTAGCATCTGCCAAAAAAGTCGAGAATTTTCCATGTTTGATAGAAAATTATACAAAAGGTGAGATTTGAATGAGTTTTTAAGAATCAATCGCCAACTAGAACGTGCAAGTTCATACAGAAAAGAGAAAATTTGGAAAACGTTTCATAATATATAAATATTCTTTATCCTAAGATAAGATATAATGTCAAATACAATTAGTTTGGAATTGTAGTTTTATTTTCAAAACATTAATCCGTCTTAGTAATATTGAAATATTAAATATTATATAAATAAAATTTCAACTCCATCCTCGTTTTTTATTTCAATATTACTAAGACGGATTAATGTTTTGAAAATAACACTACAATTTATAATCCGCAAAAGTTCAGTTGAAAAGGATATACTACCTGCAAAATTAAAAAAGGTAAATCACGTCTTCGCTGCCATTTTCTCAAGTAAAATCAGATATTGGTTCAAGAAGATTTTTTTTCGGACATATTAAGGATTTATGGACATGTAATGCCCCTGAATTCTTTTCTCTCACTTTATAATGACAACAGAACAGTAGTCAACATTAACTACAATAAAAATACTTTCAGTTATGAAGGATATTTTGAAAAAGTTCCATGTTTACCAATTAGTTATGAAAATGCATAATGTTACGAAAAATAAATCCTCTTGAACCAATATCTGATTTTACTTGAGAAAACGGCAGCAAAAACATGATTTACCTTTTTATAATTTTGCAGGTAGCAAATCCTTTTCAACTGAACTTTTGCGGATTATAAATCGTTCTATTCTTTGAATCAAAAGAAGACTTAGGAAACAGCAGCAAGAGACATGTTAATCCACTACTCTCATCCCGTTTTCCTTTGACCTACAGATAGATAGATAGGTATATAGATATACGAATAGAACTCTCTTTTCCAAGAGGAGGAGGAGAAAAAGTCTGAGCCGCTAAGTGAACGCACGCGCTTTCTACGGAGCCGCCAGAGACACCGAACATCCATCAATAGCACCAACCCACTCACACCACGTGTGGAGGGGGACGGAGTAGGGGGAGTACCCACACGAGGTCTGATGCCAAGACGCTCCAAGGACACTGAAAAGGCAGCTGGAGGGGGTAAAAGGTTGTGACGAAAGCACAAGAGCTTCTGAGAGGTATCATGAGGAGTATGAGTGACGTGGAATGGGGTGAAAGAAATGGATGAGTGAGGGTGGGGGATACGGATGAGAGATGTAGATGGGGTGAGGGATGTGGATGGAAAGGAGAATGAAAGAGAGAGAGCTCTCAAGTAGAAGCAATAGGTATAGTCTCTCGCCTTCCGAGAAGAGCTGTTCCTGAGCTTCGTGAGAGATGTGCAGCTGCGATGAGGGCAGAGGTGGAAATGGGAGCACGAAGAAGATACACATGAGATATCAGAGAATAAATAAGATTGGTGCGGAAGAAAATGAGAATTGGTTAGGTCAGCACTATCCAACAGACGGCCAGCGAATTTCTTCTTTTTTCTGATCAGTCCGCGAGTAATAGTACATTTTAGGCCAAATTTTTCAAACGTTGGGGAGAGGGGGCACAATTTGTGCTATAAATCGATGCGATTTGTACTAGAAAGAGAAAATCGTGCTCGAAATTTCCCCGACATACATAACAATATCAAAATTTTCTCTTATATTACTAAATATTAAAAAAATAGTTTTCAAACATTAATTTAAATATATTTAAAATTAATTTAAATATATAGATGAGAGTCAAAAATGTCGCATAACAAATAAACAAATATAACATTTCGTTTCATTCGTCGGGCGTCCATCCCGTGCCAGCCTGATCGATGGAAAGTGTAGAGAAGATGGACGATTGAACTGGGTTAATTGAACGATTAAAATGAAGATTCGAATAAGAATTACTACCAAAGAAGAGGAAACCAGAAATTAGCAGACCATCTTTAAAAAAGAGATCTAGAAACGTCGAAAAATGCCTACTGACATGAAAAAATCCTGAAGATGTCAAAAAAAAGTTGAATTACTCGCGACCCGATCTCAGGAGAACTTTTATTACGTTACTTATTAACTTTGCGTTACAATTCAGTGAAAAGACAAAAATATCTGTGTATCATACAGATGATTTGTCAATTTCGTAATATATAACGAAAACTTGAAAGGTCAGTTAAACTTTCTATACTGGAATTTCGAAAAAACATTTTGTAGAGAAACTACAATATAAGAAAGAAACACCCTCTCAATATTTCACATTCTCTGCTTTACAAGTTTCTAGTCTGCATCAAGACATCGTCGCTTATAAGTAAAAGAGATATCACCAGCAATGTGGGCATTTTTCATCCCAAAATGGAAGACTTTCAACAAGAGGAGGGGAGGTGGTATAGCGATAATAGCTGTCGGGGATGGCGATCCCAACTGCAACGCCTGACTGCTTCACAGCTCCTTATTCCTTCTCGCCTCTTCCAACTTCTTGAATCGCTTTAATGACGCGTCTAATTAGGCGCAGCGACCCATCGACGCCGTAGTTACGGCGCCTGCCGCTTGGGGCCAGTGCGGGACCAGCGAGGTGTGAATAGACGACAAAGAGCTTACAGTGACGACTGGTGAAAATCGGAAAAAAAAGTTCATTCAATGGCGGAAAGAAGAAACTGATTTTTGAAATCGCTTACTAACAATTCTTAATCCCACTTTTCAAAAGTATATCCTTTATTCGTATAAGTTTAATTTTATACGTGTTCCACGTTTGGTTCTTTGGTTGCGGACATTAATTCTGTAGCGCAGTGCATCCCGGACCGGGTTATTTTGCGGTTTCCTTTCGGGTTGGGGCGGAATTTTTTATAAAGACTTGCTAGGCTCTTGTCTAGGGGCAGTAACCATTGAAATAATAAATCTCAAATTTAGTATATTTTAATACTTCATAAACAATATTTTCCAAATAATCCATAGCTTGTTAATAATGCGTACGCCTGAAATATTTTTTTTTCTTAAATTATTAAATACAAATTTAATGTATTGGTGTTCTTTTAATTCTTTATTTAGTCTTATTCTTATCTTAGGAGTGCACAAAATGTTCTATCCTCATCTGCCTTTGGTCCCTTGATCAGAATTGAAGGGATGGTCCCTTGCTTGCTTCCGGGAAGTAAATTAGTTTATTGTGCTCCACTTGGTCATACGCAGTTTGTAACGGCTTTTTGACATTAATTATTATTATTATTAAAAATTGATAACTCTTTGTTACAAATTTATGCAAGCTAAAATACGTAAACCAGCAACTATACAAAAAAATTGCGAAACAAATGCAAAATGTTATTAAAGATTATATGTGTAAGTGCTGAGTGTGTGACAACACAACATTAAGAGTAACGTTACATAGATACACAAGATAAATAGAAATACATCTTCACCAAACACATTCTAATGTCAACAGTTACATCGCAAGTTTTTCGACAGCAAAAGCAAATTAGGTAATTGTATGCGATAAAATTGAAATGAAACCATTAAAAATCAATTACATTGAAGTTTCATGAATCATAATCCCATAAAAATTTTCCACAATGAAATTATAACTTTATTTCGCAAAGAAATTGGTTATGACAGGATTCCATTAACCACTGTGACAACTTTCGACTTAACTTGTATTCCCCAGAGTGCATTGAACTGTTCGTAAAATAACATACCACGAACCTCCCTCTCCTATGCTCCCACCACGCGAATATAATTCGTAATTTAATCAGGCGTCCCTTTGACATCCTCCGTAGTCCGGATTCATCCTTCCAGTGCAAGGCGGCTTGTAAATAAATGTCCAGCCAGAAGAGTGCAAACCGCCCAAAATCCTAGATTAATTCGAGGTAAAAATAAAAAAAGTCTGCGCTCCAGTGGGAGTGTAGCGCGTTCACTAAGTCCACTCAGACAACGCAAGCGAACGGACTGACGAAGCCCCTCAGCAAATCCTCTTTAAAAATTCACAAGAATTAATTCAGAGAGTGATCAGAATCCGGATAAAAGTCTAATCGTTGCCCCGATGTGGACATCTGCCGATTCATAAGGATACACGAGAGCTTCCGACGATAAGCTTCGGATCTGCGCTGCGGGTCGAAATAAGATCTTGACGTATTTTCTCGACGGATATTTCCTGACTGATACTAACATCGACTCGGTAAAGCCTCAGACACGTATCGTTCCACTGGGATTCATAAATAGGACTCATGCGACGTTCTATAAAAGCTGTCGCGGCGAGGGCACGTCACTCCTTTAAAATTGTAAATGGGAAATGTAGCTAAGTGCTATTGAAGCTTACCATTACATTGGCGCTAGGTGGGTGGTAGGGCTATCGTTAGAATGTGAGTTAACCAACAATTTGGCCCTCACGGAGGGGTTAGTAGGAGTTGTTAGCAATAGAGTTATTGATAGCGGTGGAGACAAGAAGGACGATTCGCTGTTCAGTAGTCACTAGTATATGAACTGGAACATTGATATGAAAAGCTACAATTTTTTCTGGTTCCGAACGTTTCCTCGAGTTTTCATTCCGTGTAAAGTACCATTGCGTGATTTATTAATTAATTTAAGGACACTAACCACATCAACCCCATCATCCTGATATTCATCACGTTGGAGTTACCAAAAACATGTGTAGGAAAATCTATCCCGAACCTATATATTCGGAATTACTACTCATAGACCGGTCATATCAAAATGGAAAATACAAATAAGATACGAGATTGTGCATTCCCAATACAAACATTGAAATAGGTAATTATGCTACTTACGTCCATTATTATAATGTCAATCATCTTCAGAAGGTCGTATAAGAAAACAGTAGTCAAAGAAGCCGAAAGCAAGTTACGAAAATGCATTTTCCATCAAATATTGGGAGTCCCCACTTTGCCCCATAAATCTACGCTGTCAATTAGTATTTCACGGGGCATGTCCTATGAGAGAAAATAGAAAATTGTCTTCGAAATTACCTCATCATACAATGTGGAAATATTTCATTACAATATTAAATATTAGAAATATTCTTTTCAAATACACAAATGTACTGTGTAATTTCGCGAACTTCAAATAATATAACTTCGTCGATGAGAACGAAAATATCGCGTTACAAAATATTAATAAATAAGACCAACAAGTTTTAGTCGGGCAGCATTTTGCCCAATCTCATTTCGCGCCGCTCCGATGGGTAAGTGTATGTATGGGTCAGCGCTGACATATAGTATTACAATGGCTCAATTACAAGAAAAAAACCCCAGGTTTTTCTCCGTTTTTCCTTCGGGTAGAGGCGGATTTATTATACAGGTTCTCTAGGCTTTGTCTAGGGGCGTGTTTATTGTAACAATAAATCGTGAATTTAGTGTTTTTTCAACTCTTATGATTTTTAAACACTATACTCAGAATAATCTATAGTTCGATAATAACTTGTACATGTAATATTTTGCGTAAAATTACAAACATATTGACATTCTATTAGTTTTATAACTCGCAGCTAACTTTTTGTCTTATGTAGGAACTTTTGCTGAAATTTTTGAATCCGCCTCTGCCTTAGGACCCTCGATCGGAATTGATGGAATACGTCCCTTGCTTGCTTCCGGAGAGTAAATTAGTTTATTGTCCTCCACGTGGTCATACGCAGTTTGTACTGTTTTTTGACAATAAATGTATTATAATTATGTTTAAAACGTTTTAAGAAAACAGTAACTTAAAAATTTACCCTAAATATCCACAGAGCTCTGGACCACATCCCAACTTTCAATGTTTGTTCACACACGGAAGGTTAACGTAACGATGAGACGATGGGTGAACTGCAACCAACGTGTGCACAAGTAAATCTGAAGAGTCATTGCCAATAAAGGATTGGAACCAAAACTGAAGACGGAAGAGGAGGAGGAAGAAGAAGAAGAAGAAGATGGAAAAGAAAAGCGACGTCCTGTCGACAACTCGAAGCGACGCCTCTCTGCAAAACGAACGCCACGAAGCGTTTGCGTCAACGTCACCAGAAGGAAATTTTCAGGTCGAAGCAGAAAAAGAAAATGTTCCTCATGCGACGGACTGCACGTACAGGGGAACCCGTGTGGTCGAGACCCAGCCGGTGCATCCGCCATCACTGTGAATCATTGATTTTCGTTCAGAAAGAGCCTCATCAACTTCATCAGATGATCACGAAGTATCGATTGCCACCGAAGGGCCAATCTGGAAAAATTGAATTTCCCACAGTTTCTTCCTGTTAATATAAAAAATTTTCCAGATAAATCGATTAAATGTAACAATTTTCTTAAATCTATTTTGCATTATGCAAAATTGATTTTTTAATTAATTTTTTTTTGTATTTTGCAATAAATTTTGGTATTTTGTTATAAAAAGGTATATGTATCGAACTACTGTAAAAGATTCAAGATCGTATTTAAAAAAATATGATACAACGGACGTTTCAAATACTCTAGTTTGTTGTAAAAACTAATTTTCGGATAAATAAGGTTCTTCTTCAACCATTGAGCAAGTCAAAGCTGTTGACCAAGTTTGTTCAGTAGAAGTAAATTTCTTTTCAAAATTTTTCTTCCCTGCTTAAGATTGTTTCTGGGCCTTTTTCTTCGCGACTTGTTTGGCTTTATTCCATTCTTATTTAATTTGTCCTTTGAATAAATATAATGAAATAAAGATAATAACAAAGCAAGTACCCTATCAAAATAACTTGGAAAACTATGACCTAAAACGTTTTTACTTTACACTGATCTTGAAAGAAAAACTGAAGGAAAACTGACAATTACGAAATAAAAATAAATATCTCCGAGAATATGTTAAAGAAACGCTTACAAGAACACTATTATACGAACCGTAACACAGGAACGAGCTCACTGCGGCAATAAATCAGGTCTCCCACACTGATTTCAAGTGCACAATTGTTCTTCAGAGACTCCACAAACAATTCCATTCAAAACCGCCCGGAAATTGAAATATTATTATTTTTTATTTAGGAAAGAACACAGTGTGAAGAAGGGGACGTGGCACGCAGCGCGCGCGTGGACATTTAAACCATCGGTTTCGGCATTCAGACGCGTCACAGACGAATTAATTCTAGAAAAATCGCATTTTTCAACAAATTTCGTCAAGTTTACAGGTGCCTCCCCCTAAATAAATATCACGATTAGGACACGAAAAGAGAGTGTATTGAGGCTAAGGGAGTAGTGTTTTAGATGCGAATGGGAATGGATGGCAAGGGACGTAAGGCACGAAGCAGGCGGATAAAGAGGGACAAATATATGTATAAGGTAAGTAAAGTTAAGTGATAATTTTTTTTTTGT
>NNCF01126129.1:405220-420339 GCA_002313205.1 Laupala kohalensis
AAACAAAGATGTGCATGCTTCCATTCACCTTCAACCAAGAGCATATGAATAACTCTAACAAGAAGGTCAAGACCATAAAATTTTATAGCATATGTGAGATTGCGGCGGTAATGAGTAACATTAAAATCACCAATACAAACTTTTTTTTTCAGCAATTGCTTTCACTCAATTATGAATTGTCGTTCATTATAATGATATACAATTATTACGCGTTGTAAATAAATATGTGGAACCCAGTACGAAGTAGACAGCTCAACAATCAGCAGACAAATGAGCACTATTCTTCCGCGTCAAATGCAAGCAGTAATGAAAATTAATGACGTCGCTGACAATCGCACTCATGACCGATGACACGTCAAGTGGAGAGTTAATCATGGCAGCTGGAAAATACCACGGGGAAGCGGAAATTGAAAAAGGAGACAGCACATGCTCATCTAATACCATTACGATACCGCATGGCCCACTAAGAACTACTTTAGTAAACGCTGTCCCAACTTATTATATTCCATAAACACCGTGATATGTTAGTTTGGGAGATATTGTGAAAATTCGCAAAAACAAACAAACATTTTACCCTTAAANAAACATTTTACCCTTTAAAAATGTAATTTTGAAATCTTTCTTAATGAACCTCTGCAATGTAAAAGGATTATTGAGTCATAATTCCACGTCCGGTCTTTACAAATTTTATTGTCGAAAAAGCAGTTCCAAACTGCGTTTGACCACGTGAAGGACAATAAACTAATTTACTCTCTGGAAACAGGCAGGGGACTATCCCATCAATTCCGATCAAGGCAGTGGCGGATTTTATACACGAAGAGAAATTATTTAATAAAATACGAAATGGTATCAATTTTTTAATTCCAAAATCAATTGTAGATATTTGTGTAGTAACAATTCTCGATTAATAAAAAAAGTAGGGCATTCTCTCCCATAGAAAATCCACCGCTCTCCGAAGGAAAACCGGAGAAAAACCCGGGCTAGGTCTGAAAGGTTTCTTTTTTTTCTTTGTTTGGATCAACGAGTCCGTTAGTCACTGAGAAATGATCTTACTGGCAGGTATTGTGGCACACAGCACAAAGTACGTTTGGAAACTACACCACCAACTACAAACGCTAAAAAAATGTGGTAGTGAAAATTGCGCAATTTTCAGTTTTCAAGTTCCTTTATTTGAAAAACCGTCGCAATTTGTGTTTAGTAGACGCGCAGAATGAAACACACTGAACAAGAAAGAGATATTTATTAGTCAGGTGAAAAAAAGTACTTAATTTTCTACGGTTCCACCACAACAATAGAAACAAAACATAGCTTCTGCTCATTTTCATCGGCCGTTGAAATGATCGATTGAATATTTTCATCGATACCCAACAATCCATGGAAACGAATGCATGCGAGAGCGTAAATCCCTTTTGCGAGTAGTGGAATGCAGTATTATGAGTGGAGGGATAGGTGACAATGTTCAATCTCGACGAAGTCCAAATGAAACGTGGTGTGCATACGGCGAGGGGACATTCTACGTGAGGACACACTTCCGTCCCACCACGAATTACAAAAATGGCGGACACTGAGAAGACTTCATTACACGAAGAACGGAAACAGAGGAAAGTGAAGTGTAACGACTGACACATTTGGTTCGCAACGGTTGGCAACGGTGAATATTCAGCTGTGTTATGAAGGGACACAGCACACTGCAACGAACTAAATTCTATTTTAAATACTTCTTTATAAAAAGAAAAGCTGCTAATTTCTGTAGAAGTATCACTTTTGTTGGTATTAGTTAAATTGTATGATAAGTGTCACTGAACGTCTAAAGTAGCTGAAATACAAATCCAGAAAATTCGTCAAAATTAAAGCTAAATTACCTTTTATTGTTCTTTTACGAGACGTTTGGTTACTGTGAAAAATAAATCTACATAAANAGTTACTGTGAAAAAAAAATCTACATAAATATCTCTCAGTAGAAAGTCTTCTACCATCGACAATATGTCGCGTTAATAACAGATTCTTTATTATAAGAATTAACCATCGCTTGAAGCCGTTTTATGAGACGATAATTTCGCGAATTCCAACTGATCGGAATTCCTGCAAGGGCTCTATTGACCTTGACATTGACGAGCCCTAAAGCTCACAAAAAATTGACAAAAATCGCAATTTATTGCACNCAACTAATTGACAAAAATCGCAATTTATTGCACTGCCAGAAATACATCTACGGCTACAAATAAATAATCTGTAGTTTATAAAAATATGTACTTCTCAAATAATTTTGTGCTTTATTTAATACAAATTTGTTGGTATTTTGTTAATATTACAACATATACCAAAATAATTTTCTTCTTATTTTAGGGGTGTGCTGAAATGTTAAATCCTCCTCTGCGTTTGGACCCTTGATCGGAATTGATGGAATACGTCCTTTGCTTGCTTCGGATGAGAAAAGTAGTTTATTGTCCTCCACGTGGTCACATCACGCAGTTTGTTTTTGACAATAAATTGTTATAAAATNCTTCGGATGAGAAAAGTAGTTTATTGTCCTCCACGTGGTCACATCACGCAGTTTGTTTTTGACAATAAATTGTTATAAAATTTCTGACAGACATTCCTTCAACATATATGCAATAATTATGCTTACCAACTAATGGGCTAGGAAACTATAAATAAATCGTCCACTCATTTAATTTCTACAAAGAAATGCCTACATCCTCGTAACTCCCTCCATATCATGCAATACGGATATTGATCATCTCCAATCGTCTTGTGTGATTCGAGGATCTCATGTCCTTCCGTTTCCTGCTGTTTATCGCTGTTCTGAGGAGTTACAGCGTCGTTCTATTCGCCAAAGGCACGCGGTACGGAACAAACGCTTCCTCCTCCGCCATTCGAGACAAGCGAGAAGCGGGATGACAACCACAGCAGCAGCACTAGCGCCTCCACGCGGCGGGCTGCGGAAGCACAATAGAGCATTATACTTTCGGGCCTCTCCTCCCTCGCTTTATGAGCAATAAAACAATGTTTGCTCCCGATACGGTTGTTTGCCACCCTCCCTTACTCACCACCCGCATTCCAACAGTCTTCCCCAACCACCACCCCCTGCCCCCGTGCCTCCATCGCAACAAAAGAACGCTCGCGGCTGCTCCGGGGTTTAAAATGCGTCATTAACGTCACGGGAGATGAACGACACGAGAGATAGAGTCGCATTTGCATAGGGGATGCGCGATACAGAACCCTGGAGCGGCGAAAGCGGAAATGACCTCCACCGAAAACAGAAACGAAGGTGGACCTCACAGTTCTCTATTTTCTGCACAGTTAAAATGATATTCCATTTGAAAAGTAGTTGCGACATTACGCACCAAAAACAGTCCGACAGGCACAGGCGCCCATGTGACTATAGCCTTTCCGGTAGCTCAGTGCTGGCATGCTCGCTTGTCAATGAATCCCTCCGAGTTCCAGAAAGAAACGTCCCAGTCTATAAAGAAGCGAACCCTCCACCTCTTACTCATACCCTAGTGTCACTAACTCATACTATTACTAACCACTCCTACTAACCCCTCCACGTGGGCAAAGTTGTTGGTAAACTCACCTACTAACAATAGCCCCCACCGCTCACCTTCTACGTCGTATAGATAGGCTTCAATAGCAGAAAGCTACACTTCCCCGTTATAAATACTACAATGAAAAAAAAAATTCCGATCTCGTCTTAATTGAGATAAACCTATTCGCACAAAGACTAGACTGAGACCTCATAGCACCGTTATTCACCCTAATAACTTTTTTTATTTTATTTTTTGGTTGGGGCTTTAGGGCTCGTCAACATCGAAGGTCATTAGAGCCCAGTGGGAGGAGGAGTAGCGGATTGAGAGCTACCGAAATGTAGACGAGGGTCCACGCACGTAAATGGTGGTATTGGATACGAGAGCATAACCTGCTCGACGGGGAGGAAAAAGCAGTTACGTTTCGAGTCGAACCAATGAATCGGAGGACGAAAGTGCAGAGTATCAGCACTTCTCAGAGAGAGATGATTCAGATATATTCTATAATTCTTCTCAAACTCTTCCCTGATTCCGTTTCTCAATACATTTGCCTAAAGACAATTTCTATCACCTAGCAACGTTGCGTGCAGCCTTTTATACTTGACACAGGACACTGGAACATTCATTTTATAGTATAATAATAATAAATTTATTGTCAAAAAACAGTACAAACTGCGTATAACCACGTGGAGGACAATAAACTAATTTACTCTACGGAATACCAAAAAACACTTTCAGAATCAGGTCACCAAAATGGATGTTTCCGTAAAAATCTCGTTTTCGAATTTTTTTTTCACGATACAATATATACTACGTATATGAGAAAGTAATACGGAGAATATCTTCCAATAACGCTGTTGAACACGCGCTGTCCGCAAGGGGCTTAACAGTTTCCGTTGATTGCGTCCCGTAGATAATTCAGGGCTTTAGAAGGTTGATGGGCAGTTGACGTCTCTGTGGAGGCACGAGGAGGATCACCGCGCGCAATTCCCGTCATGCTCTCGGTCTCACCCCTTCGCCACCAACAGCTTTCACGAAGGGCGTCTTTCACTACGAGAAGTAGAACGCGGCGCGTCACGACAAGCGAATACACGGACTGCTTCGACAATACCACGGAATAACTTAGGACGACTAAGAGATATTTCAGACTTCCGATAATTACACTCGGTCGTGAAACTTCACCGAAAATAATGCAATATGGCTGACTAACACGAATTGCTAACTGCCACGAATTTAAGTAACATCCGAATTAATTTAGTGTTTTTTCGTGAATTTAGATTTTTTTTCAACTCTTATGATTTTTTAACACTATACTCAGAATAATCTATAGTTCGATAATAACTTGTACATGTAATTTTTTGCGTTAAATTACAAACATATTGACATTATATATGTATTATAACTCGCAGCTAACTTTTTATCTTATCTAGGAACTTTTGCTGAAATTTTTGAATCCGCCTCTGCCTTAGGGCCCTTGATCGGAATTGATGGAATACGTCCCTTGCTTGCTTCCGGAGAGTAAATTAGTTTACCACCGTGGTCATACGCAATTTGTACTGTTTTTTGACAATAAATTTATTATTAATATTAATTGTAGTCCCAAAAGCGACTGTGTCCCGTACAGAAATACAAGTAAATAACACAAAAAACAAGGTAATATTCGTTCCACACTCTCGACGGTGAAACAAGGGAATAACGCCACAAGAGCGAGTGGATAGAATCGGCAGCGGACGTTGGCAGTAGACTTCAGTTTAAAGAAATCCGAACGCACTGCCAACATAACGCGAGGTACACTTATTACCCACATGGACGACGGCGAAGTGAATGCGTTGGCCATCCTGTGGACAAATAGTGTACCAACACGAAGGAATGTTGAAAAATAATTTACTGTCCAGAGAGCAGTTACGAACTGTCTATGAAATGTCACGTTGAGGACAATAAACTATTACTGCTACTACATTACAACAAACTTAGTAACATTGTTGTGTTCCAATTTTTTTCCTTTGGTTACTTTTTCTCTCAGAAAAGTTACGTGACTTTTAGTGTAAGTAATAAAAATTCTCGTTTACAAACTGAATTAGGTTTTTGTTATAGAATTTCCGCTATTGCTTGCGATGCTACTTAAATTTATTAATAACAACCAACAATTTCTACATTTAAAAATGTTATTTCATTACTGTAATTTTTGAAGTATCTAAAACAGTCTTACAATATTTTACAACTGTTTGACCACTTAAAACCGGCGTCTAATTAATGCTGGCGAATTACTGGTTTCTTTTGTCAGAAAAAAAGTGTTCTGTCGAGACAAGAACTAGAGTATTAGGATTATGAATTTAATGTTCTGATATTTTAATTTACTTTAATCAATTTGGACAATAATTATCAGTCAGACATATGATAAATAACAGTTTGCGAGATTTGTGTAGATATTTTGTGCCTGTACAGTTGTGTCTGTATTAGCGGCGATTGGAAATCAGAAGTGGGGAGGGGGGCAAAAAATATTGACAATTTTCATTAACATGACATTTTCTGCATATTTAGACTAAGTATGATTTAAATAATTAAACCCCCCAGGGGACTTACATCTAGTAAGTACGTGTTTGGCAAACATGGGGCCCCGAGCTTAGTCTGGCATTACTTCCACTTACTTGTGCTATGCTCCATCCTTTCTCTTTCCTGACCTCCCTTGGTTACCTCTTGTTCTTTTCGATCCCAACGCCATTAGGGCCAGGGTATCTTTCATTTTTCTCTTGATATATTGTAATTCAGGAGGGTTTTTAGTGGCTATGGTTGAGCCATTCGGCGAGTCCCACACGCGGGGACAGTCATGTTGGTTCTCCTTAGTGCGTAACTGCACTTTCCCTAGCTGTACAAAATTTTAGGGCTCTCATGACCTCGATGTCGGCGAGCCGTAAAGCCACCCCCCCCCCAAAAAAAAAAATTAAAAAAATCAAATGAAAGACAATTAGTGATTACCACATCAAGGATGGTGTAATTTATTTTTTATAATTCCCAATTTTAGACGGTTAAAATGAAATTTTTAACTTTCCTAAAAAAATGTGGGGCCCACGCCGCCACTGGTAGGTAATTTATATACTTGTGTATGTTATTGTATATAATCAGAACAGATTGGAATTGTTTACTGAAGGGTATAGGATTTAAAGTATATGTTCATTGTCAGATAAATTGAACAGATTTTTATAGAACAGTTAACTTCAGTCAGTTGTTAAAACAAACGAGAAATTAAATTCTTAATAAATACATCAAACAACTTTAACAAGAAGTACGGGACGTGAGAATTTGTTTCTCTGCCGCTTCCAAGATTTTCTATCCCACAGGTCGCATAGAAACCTGGTGTCAACACTAACCCACATTATCCATGAATACATTATCTGCAACGCTGGCGTGAGTGCCATCAATTGTAAATGAGCACCATTATCTACGCGAATGAATTATTACTAAAACATTCATAACATGTGTCGATTTTCTACATCTATTTTCCACAGTTTCTCTACCAATATTGTAGTAATTTCCATACACTGGCAGGTCAACTCTCTTTATGTACCCCATAATTAATGTGATATACATGAGAGCTATCTTTATTCATAAATTCACCTAACATTTGAAGAGAGGTCTCTAATGACGTAAACGTTGGCGAGCCCTAAAGCCCCAATTAAAAAATTTAGAGAATGAACTATAAATAATTATCTTAAAAGATATTCAAATACCCGTATAGTAAGCAAATACGAGCAACATTTCCTGAAAGTGCTCCACTAGGAACATTGATTATGAGAACTTTTGATCCCAGGTTCTCTTTAATGGTTTGTAGTATGAAGGAACTCTCACGATAAGTGCGTAAACAATCAATAGAGCACTGAATTTGTAGATTATCACAAGTACACAAACCAATTTTTGGGTGGCATTGAGGTTAACTCGTAAATTATCAGTTTGTTTTTATTTCAATTCACTTTAACGCCAATTTTATTGTGTCAGCTTCAGGGCTATAGTACTTGAAAACAAAAAAAATATGACAAAACAAGGGCATATTGATCCCCTCCATATTACCAAAAACGTGTTTGTAATTCTCATAGGGCTAAGGAAAAAGAAATTTATTGGATAACGTATAACTCAACGTAACTTTCATCTGTTTTAGGTGGAGAGAAGTGTTATGAGCACTTTATGATTTCGTACTTTAAGACTGTTCACACTGCGGATGTTTCTCATGTGACCATATACAGCAAGCAGTTAGTGATATATCGTTCTTTATGAGAACGTGTAAATATTACTAAATTCTGTTGACTGATCTTTTTTATTATGGAAAGTTTAGGATCCGCAAGATTAATGCAAACCTTTTAAAAATTAAGGTAGTATATGTTCCTTGTATTTATTTTATATTTTTCTGAAATGCTATTTCTGAAATTGCACGTACACTGATAAACAAGTATGTCCGTCGTAATACACAACACTCAAAATCAGGAAAAGCAGTCATAGCGTTAACAACCCTCTGCTTGAAAGATGCTGGGGCTGGGTAGGGGCGTTTGAGGACATTAGCCTTAGTGTTGCAAATTGCCAAGTTTTATAGGGCATGTTTTGAAGGGAGCTTTTACGTCTTAATGTTAACGATTCTGTAATCCATGAACTCAAACGTTCATTGAGAAAAATGAAGTCAATGAACCAAAATTAGCGAAGTGGGCAGAGCGTTGGATAGTCGGGATTCTATCCCCGGTGCGGTAAGAAATTTTCCATCACATCTCAACATCCACACTAACTCCCAGGCGTACTCAGTCTGCTGTAAAATGAGTACCAGCGTCTATCATCCAGGGTCTACCATCACCCATCCTGGCCCGGGTTTTTTCCTTCGGGTAGAGGCGGATTTTTTATACAGGTTCTCTAGGCTGTCTAGGGGAGTGTTTATTGTAACAATAAATCGTGAATTTAGTGGGATTTTTTCAACTCTTATGATTTTTTAAACACTATACTCAGAATTATCTATATTTTTTGACAATAAATTTATTATCATATTATCATCATCCTGGGGTCAAACCGACCGGAGCGAGAGGCTCCACCCTCCGTGAACCACTTAGACTCCTTCGGGGTCTGTTCAGGGATAGTTTCATCGACCAATATTTGTATCCACCTTCTCCGAAAAACGTTTCTAAACGTGGTAAGGGGTAGATGTGGTCAGTAACGTACTTAATGGACGGCCAATAATTATTTTCTCCATGTGGCCATACGCAGTTTTTAACTGCTTTGGGGCAATAAACTACTTGCTTATTAATTTTACGTTCACTACATGCACATTGCGTACGTGGAAGACGATCGTGTGCGCAATTCCCTTAGGAGGGGGATGGGGTGCGTCTGTTGCTCATTCGATTGGTCGCCACTATTAGAGTTAATAGTGATTGGCAGACGCCGTTGACACGTGAACGCGCACTCGCCCGCTCCGATTCATATCGAGGCTCCTCATTGGCTCATGTTGACTCAACTGCGTGACAGATGAAAAGCACGAGGTGAACGTCATGCGACTGAATTTTTGTCCAGAAGGCGAATTACATTCGGGCTCACTTACGTTCACTTACACGGAATCGTATATATTCATTTTCTTATCACTGCATTGTTGATTTTGAGTTAAAAAGAAATTCATGTAAGCAAAGAAGGATTTATTTTTTCTGTCCAGGACGATTCTGTCAGAACTCGATAAAAGTTTAAGTTACATCTTAGGATTACACACTGATTATTATATCATACTTAATTAAATTATTATATCATACTATTATTAAATTACAAACATATTGACATTGTATATGTGTTATAACTCGCAGCTAACTTTTTATCTTATCTAGGAACTTTTGCTGAAATTTTTGAATCCGCCTCTGCCTTAGGGCCCTTGATCGGAATTGANGTTTATTGTCCTCCACGTGGTCATACGCAGTTTGTACTGACTTGAAGACATGGAACTTAATATCTCCTCATTTTTCATTAGCCTGATTCCAATAGAAACGTGTCACGTCAGAGAAGTCGGTCTGAATCCTGATGTCTAAGGTCCGAAACCAGAGAAGGATTTGTTTTCATCGAGTCATTTTCTTGTGGCAGAAAACGGGAAGCCACTATTGGATACATCTAAGAATTACAATAACCTCCATCCCCATAATTCCTTAGAAAAACAGTAGACCAATTCCCATACGGCTAGTCTTACAGTGCTTGAAACGAGAAGAGAGGCACTCATAAAATATTACGAACTTTTTTATTGCTAACATAATCTTTATTTTGAAAACATATACGGTCATTCACTAAGTTTGGTATTGCTATTCCAAAGTTTGCTAAAACTATAAGTATAAAAAACAGTTACTTGATAGCCATTGATTATTTAATTCATAGCCAAATAATCTAAAAAATTTAACTTGTATGAAAATAACTATAAAGAAGAAATTAAATAAATGGATTAGTTCCAATGTCTAGATATTTGTATAAATTATTTGTGTGTTTTTTGTTAGTAGTTTAAATTTGTATAATTGTTAAAACACCGCTTTTGTCTGTTTAAACTAACTTCAAGTGTTCAGCGATAGAAAATTGTTAATGATTACATGAGGAACAATACTCATACTATAGGATTACTATTAGTGTGTTTTTCTTTTTAATAAGCAAGTTTTAGTATGAAAGTTTTGTTTTGTACGAGACCTGCGTACAGGTAATTAATTTACCTCTGTACGATTTTACGTTGTAAATAAATAAATAAATTTGTAGTGTTTATGTTTTTTACATAAACGATGCAGAGTGTTGCATGAAGAGAAAGTGACAGGAGACGACAACCGCAGGTCAACTCGGGGGGGCGACCGATGTTTCGAGGCGACGTGTGCTGCACACTCGCATCGACAGATGGACAGACACTCTTCTTCCTGGAAACATGGAGTTCGCCGGTTCTGGTCGTGACAGGTCTATAAGGGGTTCATCACATTTCAATGTCAAACGCCCGTCTTGGGAAACTGAATTGAAGAAAGAGACGAAGGAAGGTGTCATGAACGCGTCTTCCACATTCGGAATGCGTGAAACCTATCAGAACTCACTTGTTCAACAAAGTTTCAGGTAGTAGCAATTCCACGCAAAAATCAAGTAAATAAACACTCCATCCTCGTCTGCATAGTAATACAATGAAAATTATAAATACTAACCTATTATATCAGACAATTTATTATTATTCCACTGAAGGTATCATCAGCGCTTTTGGCTTCAACTCACGCTCGCAATGTTTTAATTTTAACTTTGGCACGGTTGTATCCATTAATTCTGTAGCCCCATCCTGACCCGGGTTTTTCTCCGTTTTTCCTTCGGGTAGAGGCGGATTTATTATAATGGTTCTCTAGTCTTTGTCTAGGGGCGTGTTTATTGTAATAATAAATCGTGAATTTAGTGTTTTTTCAACTCTTATGATTTTTAAACACTATACTCAGAATAATCTATAGTTCGATATAACTTGTACATGTAAATTTACAAACATATTTGCGTTAAATTACAAACATATTGACATTATATATGTATTATAACTCGCAGCTAACTTTTTATCTTATCTAGGAACTTTTGCTAAAATTTTTGAATCCGCCTCTGCCTTAGGGCCCTTGATCGGAATTGATGGAATACGTCCCTTGCTTGCTTCCGGAGAGTAAATTAGTTTATTGTTCTCCACGTGGTCATAAGCAGTTTGTACTGTTTTTTGACAATAAATTTATTATTATGTTGGAGATTTTTTATACATGAGAGGATTTTTCCCAAATACGATTTTCCAGAGGTTTTTAAAGACAACGTTTTTAACGAGTTCTCACCTTAACACGGGAATTAACTAAGACACCTACACACACTGCAAATGGATGTTTGTGATTAATAAATGAAAGAAACCTCTTCAGAACAACTGACACTCCCGTGATCAATCGGGCTGCGTCTGCTCGTAATGAATAAATTAACTCAACAATATGAAGACCAACGAAATATTTAAAAAATGAAGTAAAATATAATTTATTTTACCAAAAAATTTATTTAAACATGAGTCATAACAGAAAAGCAAAATTCCATGCATCCCGCTCCGAATTACTAACATTTCGCAAAAGTAATTCAAAAGTAAAATGCGCTGAAAATAAATATATTCACGTTTCAAGATACTCATCATTTTTGTATGAATTAAATTCCGTTTTAAATATTCATATACTTCTTCCATTCAAACAAATCAAATTCGTAATGAACATTAATTTATATTTAAAATAAAATTAGAAAAATTTCTATATTTATACCGTTTCTGAAGGACATGGCAATAGCAAGCGAAGCCTCGCAGTTCTTCTCCATCAAACTCCCCAAGCGACATATTTCCTCTCATATGGAAAAGACCTGCATTTATTCATAATGTGCGAGACAGGAAATATTTCGTAATAAAACTTTACATACATATTTATTGGGCAGGATATTACTCGTTCCATTTTGTCTTGTCTACGTGCGTCTGTCCTCTTGTGCGAACACCTCCATCCGAAGCAGCTTCGTACTTTTATAGCTTCACGGGACGACTGCTCTGCGCGCGTCATGCGGCTTTTATAGAGGACGTCAACGGACGACGACTTCACATCAACCATCGTCATACTCGCACGCACAGCTCTCAAAACAATTCTCTATTCACACAATTAACTTTTTTTTAAGCTTGTAAAAATATAAGATGATTTCTATACTCCATATTGTTGACCCAAAATTTTATAATATAAACTGGTTATTGAGATGGGGTTCAGAAAAAAAAGGAAAATAACACTATTCCATGCTGCCGACATTTCGAAAATGTATATTTTCTTCTTCAGGGCTACACACAACAAGGTCTACAATTAGCCGATATTCTAATTTTCTAGCAATAAGTTAAACACACACACAATACAAAACACAAAACACCTCTGTATAACTTCGCAATACAACTCATTGATGACGAAACTTTTTCGCATTCCATCTCGCATACCGTAACATGCATAACTTCCCATCTGCGTACTACGTAGTGTCTCGCACTCGCCGCCAAACCCACTGATGAGCGAGTTGTTGTATTGTGAATTTATACAGTCCTGAAGAAGAAAATGTACATTTTCGAAACGTCGGCAGTATGGAATACTGTTATTTTCCTTTTTTTTCTGAACCCCATCTCAATAACCAGTTTATATTATAAGATGATTTATTACGATTAATTTAAAAAAAATGATATTATTTAAGTTTGCTTTTCATTTACACCACGAACAAGTCTTCGTTTCTATAATCTTATTTGTAAATGTTTTTCAGGTTGAGTTGCTCTGACAATTCTTTCACTTCAGTGCGACTTGAGCTTGAACTCAGATGTTTCACCTGAAGATGGTAAAAAATTCGAACCGAAAACTTGTGTTAAATTTTTAATGTGTTCCGTGTATTTTTGAGGATTCATATTTACTTGTGACATGTTTAAAAAATTATTGTCTACTTAATCTGTTCGGAACAATTATTTATTTGTAATAATATACTGAGGATGAATACTTTTCTACTCATCCGAACATAAATACACTATGAAGCGTGTAATTACCATTTTCTTTTATACGAAAATAATATTCATTTCTACGAAATCTTGAAAAAAGAAAAGAACTGTCTTCGAGTATAATAAGTTTCATTATTATTGAGAGGACAAAACTCGTTTTGGACGATTCTCTTTTGCCAGAACTAGTACTAATCATATTGAAAAACTAGTTCTGGCAATAGCTGAACCTCCAAAACTAGTCGTTTTGAAAAGGATCGAACTTAGTTCTGGTAAAGTGGCATAGGCCAAAACTAGTTTTTTTGCAATCGTATTTTTTTTTCATCCAATGACCGAATTCGGGTTTTGTGCGAAGCAGATACACAGACTGAATATATTCACTGTCGCGACATACACTACATACTCTTCAACAACTCATCACGGAAGTACGCGATGGGACTAAAGACGTGCGAGAACATGACAACTCTGCTGATCTAAATCGTTCTGGATAATCGATGATCCGGGGAATCAGGAAACGAGAAAGAAACAAACAGAAACACAACGCGCTGCGGACTTCAGCAATAAAAATTTACACGTAAGAGTCGACAATCTGTACGTGCAACGAATATTGCTTACGGACACACTAGTTAAGCATCGTAGTCAACACTCAAGCGAGTGAAGATTCACATCTATTGATTAGCAGAGAATAATAATTGTTTTTCTCTCTCTTTTATTTCATCAGCATCAACTTTGCATTTTAGTTGCAATGAAACCTTAAGTTTCCTTCGAAATTTCAAAATAATTTTATCGCCTACTTTTTCCAATTTTCGTGCCACTGACGTTCCTTATAATTCACCTTTCTAAATGAGCGCCTGTTAACCTCATAGATTACTCTTGAGTTCTGAACAAAACTTTTCTCATAGCGTTTACGCCAAGGAAATGTCTCACCCGAAAATTGAAAAATCTGTTTGGAGAATACGTTGCGACTTCTTTGAATCCGCAGAAAATTAGTCACTTAATTGTAAAAGACGTTCCTAGAAAATCCATCATTCCCAATACGAGGTTTGAAAGCGATTCCTCGATAATCGATATCTCTCTGGTCGGAGCAGTGGAAAGCGTCTTGCCATCTCCATGCCGGGCTTATTCATGGCGCGACGTCGAGAAGGAGATACTCTAAGGGCTGAAGAGCAAATCGCCACAAGGGACGCGGCGGAAGAGCTATCGGGCACTCGCATCCGACGGACAGTCGCGTCGGCGAGGATCGAAGACTCTCGGCGAGAATAGAGAAGGACGCTGCTTCGGAAGTCCGTGATATATGAGTGCCGTCACGCGCGTATCAAACTCCTTCGCATCCGCAAAACCGCTTCTTTCGATTGGAAATGGAGAGGATGGCAAATGCGCGCTGAAAAGGGATGTCTTCAAGGCGCAGAGGGTCATTACGACTAACCTCCAACTCTCTATCTGACATTTGAAATATCTCGCTCATACTATTTATACATATGGTTTTCTTTTTCTTTCTTTTAGTATTGTAAATAATTGAATTTTGTTTTAATCTTTATTTCTATGACAAAACTGGTATATTTTACATTATAATTTATTTCTCTTATTTAATTATCTTTTGTAAATATCTTTATATTAATTGTATATATTCGTTTCCCGTGGTTCCCAACGGTGCTCATTTAATCGGTAGTTGCAGCATACTTAAAATATATTTTACAACTAAGTAAAACAATATTAAAGATGCACTAAAGGATGCTAAATAATAATAATAATAATAATAATAATAATACCATACAAATCACAACTAAATAAAATTACAATCATTTTAAGTTCAAAACAAAGATTTCCAAAAATTAAAACTGCAACTACTGTCTCTTATACACATCTAGATGTGTATAAGAGACNCAAGGGGAATTTTACAGGCGTACAGGCAACAAAAAGCCTTGCCACACATTTGTAGATAAATAACATTTTTTGTAAATAAAGCGCCCTATTGAAATGAATGAAATATATTTCTCCCATGTACCCTACACGTGGAGAAGATATGTGATAACTCTTGGTCAGGTGGAAATGGCGACGAGCCAGGAATCGAAACCGGG
>NNCF01126129.1:455573-475873 GCA_002313205.1 Laupala kohalensis
TTGTTGTTGTTAAGTAGCAGCAATGAATTAGATCATTAACCTCAACGTGATCTAGTCAGATTGTAACTGCTTCCTCAACAATTAATTTACTTGGTACAAGTGGATTGATGTCGATGTAAGTGGCTTGTACACTGTAGCCAACGCCTATATTTCGCCATCGTCCAAAAGCGTAATGATAAGTTATGTTGGTAGTACTTTCTATTGAAAAAATCAGCCATAAATTCAATTCACTTCCTCTAGTAGCGCTATTCTGTTGTTTCTGCATCGAGCGTGTGCAACAAATATTAGCTTGTGGCTTAGTTGTTGTTTTTTTTTAGTACTTTAAGCAAATCGTCGTTTCTTGTGACTAGTATTAATACTTGTTCCCTATTAAATTTCGTAGAAGTTGGCAATTCGTGTGAATCAGCCATATTGCAATCTTTTGGGAAAAGGTACATAGTTCGCCAGTCTCTCGTTCGGGTATATTCGGCTCCACACCCGAGTATTCGCGAACCGTGACGCTCACCTACGCCGACGCGAACTTCGAGTCAACGTTTCTCACGCGCCTCCTGAAACTTCCTCTTCAAAAATGCATTCGAGAAGTGGGAAGTCCAAAGTCACATTCAGGTTAATGACATTTCGCGAAGGACGTCCCCACGAGGACGTCTCTACTGCAGAGGAGACCCTCACAGCGACATCCTCAAGAGGACAGTGACAACAAGAGGTCGACAAAGCGCGCGCATAATTAGTTCCTGCGGGCACGAGATGGTGCGTCGGTCTGCACGTGATAGGTCCCCAACGAAGTCCTTCCACTAACGCGGAAGCAGCTGCGATCCACAGCAATACTCCACGCCTTGATGACGTCATTGGAGGAGGCGAGGACAGAACCACGCGAATAAACCGAGGACGAAATCTCATAAAGAATTCATATATGAGGATTACAAGTGAAGATATTTCTAAAGAAAAAACTTACTCCAGATTTTTTTTCAAATGAACTATTGTTATTCGAGTATCAAATAAAAACGAATAACAAATAAGCAACAGTGAAATTCTTCGAAGAATATATTATATTGCTATTCAGGTAGTATTAGCATCCTAGCGACTGTATTTGAATGTCCTGATATAAAAATTTTAAAAAAATATTATAGTCTAACAAAATTTGGACTGTGATTCGACTTGTAGGGGTTTTTAGAGCTAAAATGTCTGTAAGGACGGTTTTTTTAATGGATTCCCATTTCATTTCTCTTACACTTCTTCCTTTGAGGTGTGACGTACAAATCACGAAATCTCACGGCTCGACCGCCGTCATGTTTTTCACATGAGTCAAGCGACTTCCCGAAAAGTGTTTTTACTATACTGTTACCCGATGCATCCAAATTAAATAATGCTTTTCTTCATTATATTCATATAGTTGTGTTTTAAAATAATTAGAATTAAAAAAAGAAAAAGAAAATTACGTCAGAGTGATTTAACTAATTTGAAGGGCTTGTTCCATCTTAAACAGTAGGAAACGGACACAACAATGAGCGGGACGATAGAGAGGGAAAGGTGACAAAAACTTTCCGCTAGGAGCACGCAACCAACCAATCCAATCCAACTGTTGGAACGCATGCGATGCGGCGGTGGACTGAGCAATTTGCAGCATCCGCTCGTTGAGGGGAAAATGCAATGCACAACACAACACAACCGAACGCAAATGAAGAGACACAGTGCATTGCAAAACACGGCTTATGGACGTCATCTGTTTTATCACAGTGCGTTTCTCTTTTATCCTTCAAGATTTATTGCGAGCAAATACGCCATTCCGCCTCGTTGATGCTGGGGATCTGGATTAAAGAGAAATAGGAACAATGACCCAGGCAATAATCGGTGATCATCCACGAAATCTTGGCGATCTATTTTAGAGAAATCTATTACGTTTTGTTGCATCAATCGATTACGTAAGTTTGATTAAATGTGTATTCAAAAGGTTATTACAGTAATAAAAACAGTTTTACTTGTTATATTAAATACGTTCATTTCCTTTTAATGAAATAAAATTTCACTGGTTTTCAAATTTTTGAAAATGATGAATTTAGTGATATGTGGTGTCTACAAGATTCGACTACCGAACCACGAATTTAAAGAAGAGTATCATTAATATATATGAAGAAAATTAATGAAATATGGATTTTCCTAGCGTCATCTTACACCTTTACCTGGAACTGTCCACTATATGGAGTAAACCTGGTCAAGTATTTCAACAAGATAAAAGCTTCTGACGATATCACAGAGGTAAGTGAACAGACCATAAATAGGGGATCGAGATACTAACATTTTAGGAAATCTATAAAACAGAATGGAGAATTATGCACGACCTAAAGGGTTGCTGCTGACATTGAGAGCTGGATAATGACAAAGCTTCGAGCATCAGCGGATGCTGTGATTTAAAATGCTGTGTTGACTATTAGGCCACGCTGGCATCACAGCGTCAGGCCTAAAATATAGAGCACTAAAATTATCAGACCACAAATTCCGTCAGAAAAATCTGACTTTTGTGGCAAAAATTTTGATACACAAAGGTTTTCCTAGGTATGTAGTAAATAATACTTTATATAACACTGGATCCAAAAGAAATTATAAATCTATTAATAGAGAAGAACACCAAACAACATTCAAATCTATCGCGTTTCAGAGGCAATTGCTAGAACAATTAAAAAAGGGGTGAATGGTAATATCGCGTTCAAAAATAAGAATAACCTAGGGAACAAATTGTTCCCTAAACTTAAAGATACAATCAATAAAGAGGAGAAAAATAATGTTATTTATAAGGTGCCATGCATGGGATGTAAAAAAAACTTATATAAGCCAAACATCCCAAATGCTTAAAAAGGGGATGTATCAACACAAAGCAGATTGCAAATATCTATCCCCTAATTGTGCGTTAGGTAAGCATGCCCACAATACAGGCCATACATTTTATTTCAATGACGTATCCATTCTGGACCAAGAACCAGCATATAAAAAAAGATTGGTAAAAGAAGTGATCTGCAAAGAAGTGAAGGAAGAAAGAAAAAGTCTGTAAATATGAAAACAGACGCAGAGCAGCTTAGTTCTACGTTTATCAATATAATGAATAGATAATATTTATTATTATTATTATTAATTTCTTTGACTTTCTTCAATTTTTTACTCTTATTATTAATATCATACGTGTATATACATTATTATTAGAGTTGGACTGTTTCTATATGTACAATCCGTGTATGTTAATATGAAGCTGATATTACAATGTTGGTATTGACAAATTATGAACTAGTACAGTATAGATGGTAACACTGACGATTTCCTGTAAACAAACCCACGTGGTGTTTGTAGTCAATAATGTCTGTATCATATGTTGTGTCAAGGGAAGAGAATTTGAGATGCAAGGAAATGTGTAAAAATGATTTCTAAGAAGGTAGAGTAAGAATACTTTACAAGGTATGTAACAAAATTGTAGATAATTGTGTACAATTGTAGTAGTTGACAATAAATCTTGTGATTCTAGTAATTCTTTTTAGCCCTGATGAGGGAATTATATAATTCCGAAACGTTTTAATTAAATTGTGTTTTGACTACAACAGATGACCTTACCTCAATCTCCTATATACAGTGTATTTTAAGGGTCAAGAACAAACATTGTATTAACAACAGATAAATACGATTCGACAAGATGTAAGTGAATGAAAGATACATAAATAAAAAAGTTTATTTCAAACTGCCCGTGACCGGGGGGNGGTAGTGAAAAAGTTACTCTCCAGAAACGACCAAGAGACCAATTCCTCAATTCCTATAAAGGGCCCAAGGGCTAAATTGGCGGATTTAATACTTAATAAAATACGCCCTTTATCAATTTATTATTATTCCAAAATGATTCGTATATATAATGTGAAGTAAAAATTCGATATTATTAGCAACAAAAATATTAAATCACATTCTCGCCTTTGGAAAATCCGGAGGAAAACCCGGGCCGGGATGAGGTTCCAGAGATAATGTATTCAACCTTGCCAAGGTTATTACAGTTAGAAATAAACTATTATAAATAAAAAAGGTAAAAAACAACATGCATGAGAAAAGAAAACACGACATTTTTTTAAGAGAACATTGTAGAATGTCGCACGATTGGTGCACGACAAAAAGCAAACAAATTTCGTCATTATTATTTTTAATTGTTGTAAAGAATCTTGTTTCATACAGTATCTATGAGGTGTAAGAACACATTCTTTGTACCATTTCTTTCATGTAACTCGCCCATCCTGGCCCGTGTTTTTCTGTTTTTCCTTCGGGTAGAGGCGGATTTCTTATGCAGGTTCCCTAGGCTTCGTCTAGAAGCGTGTTTATTGTAACAATAAATCGTGAATTTAGTTGTTTGTTTTTCAACGCTTATGATTTTTTAAACACTATACTCAGAATAATCTATAGTTCGATAATAACTTGTACATGTAAATTTACAAACATATTTGCGTTAAATTACAAACATATTGACATTATATATGTATTATAACTCGCAGCTAACTTTTTATCTTATCTAGGAACTTATGCAAAAAAAATTGAATCCGCCTCTGCCTTAGGGCCCTTGATCGGAATTGATGGAATACGTCCCTTGCTTGCTTCCGGAGAGTAAATTAGTTTATTGTCCTCCACGTGGTCACACGCAGTTTGTACTGTTTTTTCGACAATAAATTTATTATTATTACAACCTAGAAAATTTCTATTCGTTCATCCCCAATAGGAATTTCATTCGTTTAATTAGTGCCTGGGACATTTCCAATCCTCTTCGAAGCACCTGCACACACTTCGTGTTTCGGAAGCGAGAGCGCGAAAGGGAAGCGAGGCAGTGGTCCGCATTTCGTACCCGATGCGAGCGTCGGGAGGTAATGGGGCCCCGAGACGAATTATTCCACTTCCCTTCGCGAGGGTTAAGCCATTAAGCACGCGTCCACACTGCACCTGCGTCAGCCTTCCTCACTCAACCCTTCCTCCGCTCGCCAGAGACACTTTGGGCCACACACCACCTTCCACCGCCACCCTCCCTTCTACCATTCATGGCCGTTTTTAAACTCTGAAACCCTGTCATTCATGGTTGGAAATTTAAAGTCGAACTTTCACATACGTCCCCAAGCCATCTTCGATTCATTTTGAAATAATAAATGAATAACCGTACGTATTTATTTAATAATTTCTTGTATAAGTATTAAATCAACCACTGCCCTTGGGACCTTCATAGGAATTGAAGGGATGGTCCCTTACTTGTTTCCGGAGAGTAACTTAAGTAGACATACGCAGTTCGGATCGGCTTTTTTACCATAAAATTTATTTTTTTATTCATGATATAGTCACATTTATCTTCAAACCTATTATTCAGAATCAGATAAAATATTATAATGATTTAAAAATTTGTAATGATTAATATTCATTTTAAAGTTTTCTCTTTTTTTCTTTTTTTCTCGGCCAAAAGGATCCACCCAAAATTGAATTTCGAACCTTGTTCCTGTACAATGAACAGGTTTCATTAGATTTATAAATTTCTTATTTTTTGCACATCCCAGAAACGAAATTAACTTTTTCTTAAGTTCCCTCTTGTCAAGGGGATTCCGCACTTTTCAACTCACGCGCGATTCAATTTTCTACCTGCGCGGCGGAGGGTCAACTGCGCTGTGGTGATGTAGGGGGTTGGCCGCAGGGTTGGACAAAGAAAAAGTTTACACAGTACCGACGCCGTCAACGTGTGGCCCTTCTAAAAAAATATAAGAGTTGATTCACTAGACGTGCAGCACCATTTTTGAACTTCCTTCACCGTAGTTACAACTACTCTACGAAAATATATTTACAAATATACACGGTATATTGCTAATTATCCAATAAAAATATATTTTAAAACATTTTGATTTTACTTTAGCAAGAAACACTCATTCTTCCTTTATTCAAAAAAATTGTAAACCTGAAAATAATTGTTCTAACTATTAACTTATTTCTGGCTTTGGATATTCCAAATACCATTTTCTGCAACATAAATCGGTGCCAAGAAAAACCAAATCAGAAGACATTCGTCCAACCACCAGTTGAAAAGATAAATTCCATAACAATCCCCATCTTTTGGAAAATTCGAAAAATTTGTTCTTTTTTCACCTATATTCTGCTACACAAGAGCAACAACCCGTCAAGAACTTCATGGCTCTGTTACTTATTCTCTGTGTTGATGAATGAACAAGTCAATCGATAAGTCACAACGGCGCAGTGTGTACAGAAATTACGAAAATCTAAAGTCAAAAGACGTCCTCAAATTCTTACCTTTTAAATTATTTTCTCTCATAAAACGAATTAAGTCCTTGCAGAATAATAACAAAATGACGTAATAAATCCATCTTCATCGATTTCATAGTTAAATCAAAATTCAATAGTTCAAATGTTACACTTACTCAAAAAAACATTATGAATTTTTTAAAAAACAATTTGAAAAAGTGAGTAAAAACATAAGAAAAAGTCTTTTAGAGTTATATTATGATTTTCACCACTTTTAAGAAAATAAAATCTTCAAATTCATTCCCTTTTCTGCGCAAATTGACTACAAGTTTCAAAAATAACAAAGAAAGATTAAAAAAGGAACACAAGTGTATCAACACCTAAAGCCACACGTAAAAAACGGAGTAAATTAATTTACATGGAAATAATGTAGAATTGGCTCGTCAGGAAAGTGAGAAATTCTGTATTCGTAGGATTGCCAGAAAGACAGTATGTTCAAGAGAGGCTAACTGTTCATTCGCTATCAGCTATTATTAATCTTAACAGTATTCATTGTATTTCTTTTAATGATTAGTAGGTCCAAGAGTGTCATACTTGCGCGCGACCACTTCGTAAAATCCTCGACGATACAAAATGCTGCATACCAGTTAGATATTTAAAATATCGTCAGTCGCGTAAATTAATGATTGCATCTGAAGACGAAAGCTCGTGGGAATGGGTTTTCTTGAAATTGCTGTGAATAAAATATGTTTTTCTCCTTAAGCATTCGAACTACACTTCAACAAATTTTTTCGCATTCCATTTTTTAAATTCTTTCTGTGTGAATGATTGAACAAGTACAAATGTTTTGCTTCATTTATTTGATTTTACTCCGATACTAATAAAAATAAATAACAAAATTAAAATATTTAACGAAATGATCATTATTTCGCGTGTTGTTAATGATGATAAAAATAATTCCTGCGAAGCAACAGTATCTTCCTTGATTATTTTGTTTTTATTCATAAATGAGATGGTGGTGACATTTAATTATGCATTCAGTGAGTAGGGGTTTCAATCCATGAGGATAGTTCAAAAAGATATCATGTGAAAGACGATACAAACTTTTACAACTATCTAGGTACAGCCATTTATTTGAAGATTTTTATGAGACTTTAACTCGTATTAAACTGTTAAAAAGTACACAATAAAACCTAAAATTTAATTAAATCCCGTTTTGTGAAATATCTAAACAATTGCTATTTACATTCCTTGGTTTCTCGGTTGATATATACGAAAAATAAATTGTTATAATTTTAACAAATATTTCTCTTTCTTGTCGTTTCTCACCATCCAACCTCCAGCTCTGCCAACCACTAAGAAAACCGATTGCAAAGGGAAAAACTTCCCACTAGTTTTCAAAATTCTCCCAAGATTATGTTTCATCCTGCTGTTTATTTATAGTATACCATATGTTTTCAATGATTCGAATATACAGTAATAGTTTTAGTTCACTAATAACTCACAGTGTTTCGATGCCGTGTGTCCACTCCCAGTCCTTTACTGTCGATACAGTTGCCGTATCGATCACTGGAACGGCCTCATAATGTCTGAAACGCAGCTGGGATCCCCTCTTTCCACTCCTACCAACATCTCCGTTTCACTCATGGTTCCCATCCGCAAGCACTTTGCATATCTCCGCCCCGAGCGCATGCAGCACGTGGCGAACTGAAGTAGGCATATTTCGATTCGAACGGGTCCCAGGACACTGAATCAAGTCGAATCTATCTATACCTCAATCATTTCAAGAAGCTATTGTGATTCTCTTTAGGGGAATTCAATGTGTCAGGTGCCGTATAAGCGAATGAAGGGAATATAGTCGGTTCCCTCACAACTGGTCTGGTCGAGACAGAGACCTTGCCCGGTTATTCTGACATATTGATTTACGGGCAAAAAGAGCGATACAATTTCGTCATTTACTGCTATTTATTTCAACAGAATAAAAAAGTTAATGCCACGTCATATGACGCACGATCACGAAACTATTGATTCAAAGAAATACAGACATGTACTCGTATTGGTTCATAGAAAAATAAACTTGGAAGAAAAAGGGGAACCAAACTGGTGACCCCCCCCCCCGGGCTCTCGGTCTTCAAATCCACAACACGTACACAAACACATTGCACATCTACCCTCACGTTTTACTTTCCAGAAAAGACTTGTCCAAGCTTCCATGTTTTAGTCACAACCTATGATATGCTGGAAGAGAAAAAAAAAACTGGTCCAAGGGATAGGCCGGTAAATCCAAGGGATGGTTGATCAGAGGACGGATACGAGGGGTTGTATTGTACAGAAGTATATTTCACGTTACATTTTACCACACAATAAATTTGTTTGATTTCACAAGATGAATTTCATATCTCAACACGGATCTTAGCGCATTCAATTAAATCAATATTAATATTTAGAAGTTCAAAAACTAATGATAATAAAGATTATGGAAACATTTCGTTAACTATTAGGATTATATAAAACCAAATATGTTATGACAAAAGGTATATATTTGTTTCAGGTAGCTTTTAAATTTAAAAAAAGGGAAGAGTATCTGTCCTGCGTGTGACTCTAGAGGTTTATTCTATATATCTATTTACTTTCTGTCTGGCAACCCGAATCTGGACAAGTGGCTCCCCGGTACCATCGCAGCGCGCGTCGGAGATCTACATCATGAGATTAAGCACCGAGAAAAACGGATCAAGCATCTGTCACATCGATCAAAGTCGGGGATTTCCAGAGAGGCAACCAACCCTAGAGAATGATGAACTGAGAAGTGACGAACTTGCCGAGGCCCTGCCAAGGTCACGACGGATTCATTACTTTCGAACTCCGGCTACTGCAGCGCCAGTCCAGGGGAAGCCACAAGGAATCCGTGGAAAACAAACACTAGCACCAGGTCAAAACTCCAGCACCCGCCTGGACGCCAGGTACGCCAGTTATACCGCGTAGATGAACGCGCCTCGCGCTCTTAAGATATTCACCATAGACCCAACATGTGCAATTTGAAAGAGGGAGGAAATATTGTGTGTGGGCGGAGGTTACTGCCCCTGCCCCCCACTTCCTTTTTTTCCCGTTGCCATGGATATAAATAGTGTGTCACTTGTTCTCTACAAACGTTTGATTCTAACTGGGTTATTAAGTATCAACGTACAAATACAATAGTACCATAATGTACTCACTGCTGGTAACAAAGTTGCATATCGGTGTGGCAATACTAGTATACATTTTTAAGAATAAAGTGAAGAAGCGGGACCGAACCCCTGTCCCTGCCCCTGCCCCCCACTTACCTGTACTTCTTAAATAGCGACCCTCAGAAACACTTCGACACATTTGATACTTTGATACTTGGCCCTTTGTCAGTTACGTTCAACTTATTTATAATTTAAAATTTCATTTAGTTTGCAGATTTTATTTCTTATTCACAGATTCATTTGTTCTATAACAATTTGTTGCTCTGTTTCCAAAACACTTAAAAAATGTATAATATTTCAATTAATTCCAAATTTTTTAAAATAATTTTAACAAATTTCAAATAATTTCAAAATTTTCATAATTTTAACAAATTTCCATTGTTTATAAACTTAACAAAAATTCTTGTACTTTGCATTTTACATATTGTTTATATTTTTTGTACCGCGGTTTATTTTAGACTGAAGATGCCAGCTAAGCAGTCGAGAGTACTATCAGAATAAACATTTTACTAGTAGACGACACCACATCTTTCATTTATTCTTAAAAAAACCGGCAACGAACATTAGTCTCATATTATTCTCATATCGAACCCCGAGACATTAATTTGCCACGAGCCGACGACAAATATTTCGGGGAACCCAAGTCTATGACCTCTTACCCACAATCACATTTTATTCCGTCTTTCACGTGGATTCCACAGAACATTTGTCGTACGAGAACCACGCCCCCAATTTATACCTCATCCCTGACCATCGTAATTCAAGGACCCATTCTTTCATCCTACTTCTTTCACCCCCCCTCCCTCCCTCCCATACACACACACACACTCGTGTTTTGATCATTGCCAATAAAACGGACCTTATCGCCCTCGTGCGTTTTCTATGCCGCTATAACAATGCCTGGTTGAAGTTGGCAAGCCTGCGGCGAACACGTGACACGGCGAGAGATCGGAGGGGAAGCACACAATGGATGCTGCTGGAGTTAGCGTCCGTTGAGAACACGGACCTCGCGTCCCTCTCGCCGTCGTCCCCACCCCCACCCCCACCACCCCAATCACTGTCCGTCGAACGACAGAACCACCTGCCGATGGCGCAGCGATGGTGTAGAGAGGAGGAGGAGGAGAAGGTCATAAATCGCAGAGATGAAATCGACACCACCGACGGGATCATGAAGATGCCTCAAAGAACTCTCCGTAATAATAAACGATCTGACATTTCAAAAATGCTTGTTTTATATTCTGCAAGTCGATAAATAAATCTCAATTACGTAATTATTTTGTTACTCAGCAGACATATTTTGCACGAGCCCGTCAATTAAACTGTGTCAAAAGACACTCGTCTTTCCCGCAGCGCGTAATATTTATAAAATGAATTCAAATTTGTTGATATTCTCTTGATATGATAACACGTCGCTAACTTTTTATATCATCTAAGGAGTTTGCTGAAATTTTTGTATCCGCCTCTGCCTTAGGGCCCCTGATCGGAATTGATGGGATGGTCCCTAGCTTGCTTCTGGCGAGTAAATTAGTTTAACGCCCTCCACATGGTCAGTCGTAGCTTGTACTGCGTTTTTTTTAATAAATGCATCAAAATTTATTAATACACGAAATCGTGATGTTTTTTTAATAGTGGACTAATACTTCTCTAAATCTCTATCGTCCGTATTTTTCGTCCGCGTTCTTTACTGAGTCAGATAGAAATGCGTCACCCGGAAATCGAACCCGTAATCCTTTGCACTGGTCTCTACTATAATATTAATAATAATAATAAATTTATTGTCTAATAAATCGATAAATAAATAAATAAATTTATTGTCAAAAAACAGTACAANATTCAGCATAAGTTCCTATATAAGACAAAAAGTTAGCTGCGAGTTATAATACATATATAATGTCAATATGTTTGTAATTTAACGCAAAAAAATACATGTACAAGTTATTACCGAAGTATANCATAAGAGTTGAAAAAAAACCCACTAAATTCACGATTTATTGTGAATTACTAGTACATAGAAGTGAAACAAGACATTTCCGAAAGAAAACACCGGCCCCCAGGTGACAGGGTTCAACTAGCTCTTCATTGGACCACCACCGGCAAGGGGTGGGGACGAGCCCAGGGTTTGTCAGAGCGCGTGTGGTAGTCGTCGGTCGTCGGAGCAGTTAAGTGGCGTTTGCTGCTCAATTGACCCTCTTTGATGGAGTAGCAGCGCAGGACAATGTGTTTTAATGGAGATGGATCAACAATGGGAATGCAGAGCTCTGGGCGCGGAAATGCATTTTCGAGGATAGGATGGGAACGGAAAATAAAATAAAAATCGCCAGATGCATTTTTTACAAGAGAAGTGTTGTGAACAGTTAATACGAGTAACCTAGATATCATCTCAATAATAAATATTGAGCTAGAAAAACATTCCGATTTACTATAACCAAAAATTAAAGTTTAAGAGACCAAAAATCAAAAACCACATAAAAGAAAAACAGGAATCCCTCATAAGAAACAAACAGCCGCGTCTAGTAATACTCCAGATAAATAAAAGGAATCATTATCATAATCTCTCTCTTCTACGAAAAACATTAAGCGTGCCACTTTTATTTTACATCCTAATTATCACAAGATACTTCCTCTATATAACACCATTTTCTCTTAACAAATACTAAACCATCACTAACATCTCTCCACAATTCAAACTTGATTTTTTTAAATACCAAATACCCCTGTACTTCAAATCTTCATCTTTAAAATTTTTATTTTAGTCTCTACAATAACACGAATCTCTTTGCTTCTAACGCTTTAAAGTTTTCTTTTGTATCATGGAATGGACTCAAGTTACTATTGCTTCTCAAATGTCCAAGATGAAGAATAAATCCTAAACGGCTTTTGCATGTGCATCTCACAATGTTTACCGTGTGGCAAAAGAAGTTGTTAACCATGGCATGATTTTCATGTGGGCACTGTATTATAGCTCAGTGCTACTACGAAGAATACGAAACGCCAAATGCTACGGAGTGAAAGATAAAGAAAGCTCATGAATAATCAGAGAGAATAAAAAGGAAATAAACGTATAAAGAAGAAAGGTAAAAGAGAAAGAGTTTTGGAAATAATAATAACAATAATAAACTTTATTGTCAAAAAAAGTAGTTTCAAACTTGGGGAATATTAAACTACTCTACTCTTCTGAAACGAGTAGGGGACCAAGGGAAGTGGCGAATTTAATAGTTTTTAAAATCAAATACGCACTGTTACGAATTTATTATTCCCAAATGAATCGTAGATATATAATGTGCAGTGAAAATTCGAGATTATTAATAATACTATTCCTGTCTTTGGAAAATCCGCCTCTATTCGGAGGAAATCCGGAGAAAAACCGAGAAAAACCCGGGTCAGCGTGGAAGAACTTTTTTTTAACGTTTCAAAACAGATCAGTGAAAATTCTACCAGTTAATACAAGCATAGTAAAATCCTCTGAAGGTGAACTGATAAACGGATTTGGTCGACGTGATGCTGATCGCAAAAGCGAAGCCAGGAGTCGATCATTGAACTGTGTCGAACCTTTGGTCGGTGGCAGTTGATGGAACAGACCAAATAAGCGACGCGGCCGCTGCCAATGAAGGACGTCAAACGCGTTGACATACTGCATCGCCACTAGTGGACCGACCGGGAAATGTCACGAACTCCGTGCGTCCAAAGACAGACAGACAGACAGAATAGCATGCACTGTACAGCTCGTCCTACACGCACTCACTCACTAAATCAACCAAAATATAAAAGATTTCCAAGAGAGAAAAAAACATTGATATCTCTGTTTTCGTTCATCGATACATTATTCACGAAAAAAAGTCTCCGTTTTAGTTCATTACCTCTATTTTAGTTGGTGTACTCAATTTATTCTGCCGCTAATTCTGCAAAAACATGATTTGCAAACTTGTTTAGTGATGATATCTTTACGTCAGGTGAAAATGGCGGCGAGCCTGGAATCGATCCCGGAACATCCTGCTTTGATCGTAGGGGTGCTAACCACTACACCAACCGTTCGCTTTCCACAGTTGCACACCATTTACATCCAGACCTATATTAGTAATAATTCATTCCATTATTTTTTTTTTAATTCTCAGAGAGTTGGGGAAAGAGAACTATTATAAACCTATATTGAGTGAAATGGGCTCACTGACTCTTCGCTGATCCTAGTACCAAAAGACCTGGAGCGGGAGTGATCCAAGATAATACCTTGATACCTAAGATCGTTATAGTGGGGTGTCTTTACGCGTTCCATTATTATTAATATTAGTATTTTTAAATTTGATAAAAGGTATACCGCAATATTGTAATTTCATTTCTATTTTCACAATAATGTCAATATTATTGTTATTTTTTATAAGCTCCAACAAAGATGTTTTCTATCACAAGACATTGCCATTATGAGTTTGGTTAGAAATGGCACTGTCATTTAGAAATCTCATTTTAATATGATTTATAATTTTTTGTGATATGGAATAGATAAGTAACCAACTTGTGACGCGAGTCTAAAGCGATAGGATGTACCTTTTTTTGTTTTACTCTTTTAGAAAAATAGATCTTACACACGATTCTAGGAAACGCGTAGAACGACAATAGATTACCAACGAATTCAGCGAGGAATATTTGTCAGAGTGAGCCATTTGTATTCATCCGCCAACTTGACGCCGGAAGATATTTCTCCGACGCGACACGATCTAAACACAACCGAGGGACGACAGATGCAGCATCCCTCATACACGTCATTCTCAAGTGACGTCTCTCTTCTCTTTTTCTATCAAAATATCACGAAATGTGCAGTATTCAAATACGAATGAAAGCGTGTTAGTAGACGAAATTGTGTTGAAATACTATCAGAGACAATAAAAAAAGAAATAAACATATAAAAAAGAGGGATAAAACAAAAGAGTATTGGAAATAATAATAATAATAATAATCTGTTGTCAAAAAAGTAGTTGCAAACTTGGGGGATATTAAACTGAGTTACTCTCTGTAACCTCGATGAAGGGATCCCCCGAGGCAGAGCCGGATGTAATACCGATCAAAGAAATAAATTTAATAAATAAGTACTATTATACATTTACTACTCCAAAAAGAATGGTAAGATATAATGTGCAGTCAAAATTCGAGATTAATAATAAAACTGTTAAATGATATTTCCGCCTATGCAAAATCCGCCAATAGCGGAACATCGGAGAAAAATCCGGGTCAGAAAGTGCACACGCATACCAACACAACAGACAAACTCAGAATAAATAAATGGCGATCCATAACCCTCACTCAATGCGCCCACATATTTCGGAGGTAAATGAGAATGGCATTAATCAACAGCCCAAAGGCTCACTCACCCGAATATAACGACCATGTATTTACTAATTTTGGTGAATACACATACACAATTGAAATAAATATTTGTTCGCAACTGCGATCGATTGAACGCACATTAATACGAAAATAATGTTATAATGGATCTTCATTTGAGGAATTCCATTCAAATGATTGTTTTTAACTATTGTAATTGTTTTCATTAATAAATTAATGATATAACAGTTTTTAAAGAAATTACGTTAGAACCTTCAGGTTAGTGTTTTAAAATCGAACAATTCTCAATTAAATAGAAATCTACACTCATATCGGCATTATTATAAATATGTTAATGTCATTGAAAAATATTGCAAATCTTAATTTTTGTGAATTAGAAAACAAAAAAAAACACACACTAGTCTTTGCAAGCCCAGTGAAACAAACAGTGTTATGAAATTAGTTTTACAACACAAGCTACTTTTACGGTAATATGGGAGATATTTTTTCTATGTGATACTAGACGATATCAAATAATGATGCCGGGTTAGTGAGGCTGAAGAAGGAATAGGATGTGAGACATTGCTACCAAACGTTACTGAGGTACACATATAAGGAATAGGTTTCCAATATTAGATATATTTTACCATTTCATATTTGCAGAATATAAAAAATAAGTAGATTGTAATTAAAATACACCGGAAAATAATAGATTTTAAGGTTATCAAAACATTGTTTGATGTATCGCCATTAAACATCGATTTAAACGTATTTTTTGAACTACAAGAACAATGTATTCATTTTGCACATAGGATTAAAATACAGACCAATAAAAACATACGAGAATCAGCTAATGCAGATCAAACAGGGGTAAAATCTCATTAAAACCCACGATACTTCATCATGTTTACACGTTGTATTAGAGAAGGACAAAAAAGTTATAACTATTAAATCCGCCACATTTCTTGAACTCTAGTAGAATCTATCATCCAGTTTTTAGTTAAAGCTATTCATGTACGTATGATTCATGTTGTATGAATGTTTTATTATTTTATATTATTGTATATGTATGTTGTATGTATGTAAATAGTGGTCAGGCAGAAGAGCAGGCCAGATGACCTGAACCTCTCCACGCAATAAAGTCATTTTATTATTATTATTATTATTATAACCGTTGATCGGAATTAATGGGATGATCCCTTGATTGTTTCCGGAGAGTAAATTAGTTTATTATCCCCCACGTAGTGATACGTAGTTTGTATCTACTTTTTTGACAATACAGTATAAATTAATTTAATTATTTACTTGGAAACCCTTCTTCTCCGTTTGATGACTTTGCTTCCGTGCTCCTTTCGAAATACGACCGCTCTCTCAGTTTTCCCCTTTTAGCTCATTCCACACACATGTCGCAAAAGACGGCCAGAGGCAAAGCACAAGGTCACTCACTGCGTCCCCCCTTCCCTAAACCTTCCCTCCCCCTCCGCTGCTCTTCGCATTACAGAAGCCCAGTTGCAGCTAATTCGCCCGGGCAGTGAGCGGCTTGCAAACCCTCGGATCCGGGATTTAGAGCGGAAAGAGGATGCAGTAGTGACGAAGGCGAAACGGGGTGGGGGATGGGGGGGGGGCGGAACTGAAGTAGACGGATAACGAGTGGACGACGATGAAGGGTGGGAGGGAGGGATGATCCTGGTGCGTCGGAGCGCAGTGATTTTCAAAGAAGAATCATTAGCGTGAAGCAGAGGTGATGAGGACAGAGACAAGATAGGAAGAGCTAGGGTGCGGCGGAATACCCAATACGACCGGGGCTGACGAGACGACGTCGTGGTAACGCACTAGGCTCCGAGATGCATAAGATAACATTCGTATCATCACTACAATCAAGATTGAAAAAACAATTTACTAGAAAAACATAACTCATTTGACATTTTAATTTCCTCATTGAACAGGGGACCCGCAAGGATCAGATCTTCTTGATAGTTAATAATTACTAACAACTAGTGGCAATAATTGATAAAATTACAAAATAAAGTTCAGATTTCTGTGATTCTACTTCTTTTGCGGTAATTAACTTAAAAACGTACTTAATAATAATAATAAATTTATTGTCAAAAAACAGTACAAACTGCGTATGACCACGTGGAGGACAATAAACTAATTTACTCTCCGGAAGCAAGCAAGGGACGTATTCCATCAATTCCGATCAAGGGCCCTAAGGCAGAGGCGGATTCAAAAATTTCAGCAAAAGTTCCTAGATAAGATAAAAAGTTAGCTGCGAGTTATAATACATATATAATGTCAATATGTTTGTAATTTAACGCAAATATGTTTGTAAATTTACATGTACAAGTTATTATCGAACTATAGATTATTCTGAGTATAGTGTTTAAAAATCATAAGAGTTGAAAAAACACTAAATTCACGATTTATTGTTACAATAAACACGCCCCTAGACAAAGCCTAGAGAACCTGTATAAGAAATCCGCCTCTACCCGAAGGAAAAACGGAGAAAAACCCGGGCCAGGATGGGGCTACAGAATTAATGTACACAACCGTGCCAAAGTTGAGTACACATAAAACTAAATTAATATGAGCCATACGGCAACACAATCATGCAAGAAAATAGTTTTTGAAATTGTTATAAGTTATTTAAAAAGTGCTACAGCAATGGCGTGATAAAGTACAAGACGGATTTAACTTTTATTAAAATCAATAAATTCTTTTACAGTGTAGAAGCACTGGTGCAGAAGGTAGTTTTTAACCGCGGATTTGAAGAGATTCAATTTCATAATATCTTTTATATTCATAATTCAAAAGTTTTGTTCAAATATTTTATTTTACTTTGCGGTTGAATAAATATCTTCGTAATTATTCTTCTACGAGCCTTCAATACCCTCTTCTTCTTTCATCATCATCGTATTCGTGTCTGTTGTACGAAGATCTATTAAGTGCGACAGAACTGTTCTCCTATAAGAGTACGTTTAAAAAAATGTATCAGAATTCTTTCCCAACGTTCACTCACTATATAGATTGAGGAGGGGGTGAACGATAAAAAAGCAACTCAAAATACAAAAAAAAAATTGGCTGAGACCTCTAAAAACCCTTTCGGCTGCCCCGATTATGTCTGCGATTCGTGTAATCCTCGACAAGTTTTTGACAGAATGAAATCCTTCAATATTTCAGTGCAACGATGAATCTGATTTATGACAAACATATTGTCAAAATTTATTTATCGATCAAATTTTGTCTCATTTCGTACATCGAGTTTTTGACAAGACGATCATCATGAAATACAGGAGAACTCTATACGAGTTCTACAAATATTATCGTCCATTATGAAATCTAATTAAATAAATAGTTAAAAACTTACGACCTCTTTTTAAACTTAGAATAATATGTTTATTTTTCGTAAAGAACACTACTTTTCGACGTGGATTTAGGCCGCCGTCGGGTGATCAAGTAATAACAAATTATAACGATAAACATAACAACAGGACAAATGAACATGGTACAAAATACACACGGATGTTTGAATTTACGCACAGACATTTATATCAAGTTCATTTGTCCTGTTGTTATGTTTGTTATAATTTGTTATTAGTTGATCACCTGACGACGGCCTAAATCCACGTAAAAAGTAGTGAGTACTCAACGAAAAAAAATAAAAATATTATTCTTCCAAAATAATGGTCGTTTTTAACTCTGTACGAATATTGCACTTCCGTGTATTAATTATGAAACGTCTAGTGCACGACGCTGAGATACTATTTAGTTTTATGTGTACTCAACTTTGGCACGGTTGTGTACATTAATTCTGTAGTCCCATTCTGGCCCGGGTTTTTCTCCGGTTTTCCTTCGGGTAGAAGCGGATTTCTTATAGAGGTTCTCTAGGCTATGTCTAGGGGCGTGTTTATTGTAACAATAAATCGTGAATTTAGTGTTGTTGTTTTTTTCAACCCTTATGATTTTTAAACACAATACTCAGAATAATCTATAGTTCGATAATAACTTGTACAAGTAAATTTACAAACATATTTGCGTTAAATTACAAACATATTGACATTATATATGTATTATAACTCGCAGCTAACTTTTTGTCTTATCTAGGAACTTTTGCTGAAATTTTTGAATCCGCCTTTGCCTTAGGGCCCTTGATCGGAATTGATGGAATACGTCCCTTGCTTGCTTCCGGAGAGTAAATTAGTTTATTGTCCTCCACGTGGTCATACGCAGTTTGTACTGTTTTTTGACAATAAATTTTTTATTATTATTAAGTGATTACATCAAGGATGGAGTAATTTTTTTAAATAATTCCGTTGTAAACGGTGAAAATGAAATGTTTATCTTTCCTTATACAAGTGGGGGATCGACTCTGCCCCCCCCTAATCGCCGTCACCGTATGGAAGGAAAAACGTCAAATCCATAAAAGAATAGGAATAGCCGTGCCGTGTATAGATGAAAACATTATCAATACCATTGGAGAATAGCCGTGAGTTGAGCTGGCAGCAAAGCGATTGCACTGTATCGCTTATAGCAGAGTTTGGTCTGCGTGGAATACACCCAGTGTTTAGAATTGCTTCAACCAGTGTGACTAATACGCATAAAATTATAATAGGACAAAGGGTTCCGCAGGATAAGGCCAAACGACATTGTCCCTTTATGTATAGATATTTACTCATAAAATATCATTATTAATCGCGTTTTCAACTTTCCTTACGTTTGGTGTTGTTTACTATACTAGAAAATTGTGATTTTTCGAGAATTTAAACCAAAATTAACTGATTACACAAGTCGCTTAGATGATAAAACACTCATATCGAACCAAAAATATTTTTATGGTGTTTTTTTTGGTACACGACCGCGATAAAAGTCCAAAAATATACCAAATAGTGCCAATAAAGGCAAAAAATTGACATATTTGTCGAAATTACTGAGGTGCAGGGTCGATTTTCTGGTTAACAACTCTTGACGTGTTATTCTAAATACTGCCAAAATTTCAAGTTTCTGCGAGTGGTGGGCCAACTTGAAAATTGCAAAAAGAGACTTTTTTAGGTATTTTCTATACCTTTTTGGTTGATACTACACTTCTGGTAACACTTTTACGAAGTATGACTTTCCATTTTGTCTGTTGAGAGTTCAGATCCAATGGGGGAGGGGGGGGGTATAATCCCCTAAAAGCCGCCCAGATCCGTCACTGCTCTCCATCTCATAGCCGCTCCACATCCTTAATGAAGTCTCCGACGTAGAAGGCACGCGCGCCACGCAATGCACTTCCCTCGCTCCCCTTAGCACACAGCGCAAAGCAATCTGGCACAACACGTACGCGCCTCATGCCAACGTAGCATCCATTTCTGGCCCCGCGACGCCGCGCCGGCTGCGAGCCATATGGCTCCAGCATAGCAGCCATACTCCAGCACACATTGGCGCGTATTGGCTTCGTTCAAATTCACTCTTCTTATACAGGTTCTCCAGGCTTTGTCTAGGGGCGTGTTTATTGTAACAATAAATCGTGAATTTAGTGGG
>NNCF01126129.1:476009-488444 GCA_002313205.1 Laupala kohalensis
CGGAATTGATGGAATACGTCCCTTGCTTGCTTCCGGAAAGTAAATTAGTTTATTGTCCTCCACGTGGTCATACCCAGTTTGTACTGTTTTTTGACAATAAATTTATTAAATTTATTATTAAATCAATTTATGGCTCCACAACTTCATTGTTTGTTTCAGTGTTTCTTAAATCATCACTTAAAAAAAAATCTAGTGTGTCCCCTATTGCAATTATAATTCATATCAAAAAGACAGAAGAACTAAAAACCCCATATTGCAATAAAATTATAGGAAAACAAAAAAAAATCCAGAAAACATTTATCCTCAGTACCTTCCATAGTACAACAATTCTGAAAATAAACACCACGTAGACGATGTAACATTCCACAACTAAAGCCTCTTACGGTTCAAACCACAACTAATACCTCTCGAATTGTAAAATAATGTGTCCCAACAAATATATTCAAAATCCAAGATGTTATTCGGACAAACACTTCACCACACGATTTATCACCTACACCAGACTTACCAAATTGAATTAAAATATGTTATACAAGTAACAGTTCCATTATCATGCACTATAATACAGTTATTTTCGTAGGTCAATATAGGTGAAACCACTCAAGCAAATAAGTACTTCTCAAGTGTTTACGTGCAAAGGGCAAATTTCAACTGAAAGTTGTTGTTTATTTCTATTAAACGAAATACGATAATCAGAAGAGGAATTGAGATACACAGAGGTATGACGATATTGAATTCAATACAAGAATTACCTTTCGCAAAATTTGAGATGACGTAACTTTAGAAAAAATGCTGAGGGATGAGAAGAGCAATGCAAGCTTTTTTAGCTCGAGGGATGAAGGAAAACTGTCAAAATTAATTAAAAATACAGAAAATACACTACCGCCCTCCAAAGCCAGAATAGGCTTAACACAGGTAATCAATTCTTTGACATAACGAACACAAGTGAAAGCTTGTGTCCTAGGGGCACACTGCAAGTTGCTTTCCCATTATCTCAAATCTCTCGACACAAACACACATGGAGAAAGATCCTTGGTAGAACGAGACACTATTTTCTACTGATTGTATGACCGTGGGCAACAAGTGAGCTAAAAATTCAACAATATATGTGATAATGACTATACTACAATTTCTCGTTAAAAATATACATCTAAAAACTAACAAATACATTTCCTTAAAAAATGTGAAACCTCGGGTAACTTGAAAGTACTATCGTAAATTTGCAAATCATGAGCTAAAATTCCTGTTCGAGTGAGTAGACATTCCACGTTTTGAGCTCAAATAATTTTAGGTCTACCGAGCATTGAAAGCGCGTGTTCCTACGGAAAGTGCGGCATCAAGCTTCACAAAGAATCACAAAAAAACGTGAACAAACTGCTTTTATAATAAAAGAAATAAACATAATTCGTATATACCTTTCGAATAATAATAACCTTTCAAAAAAAATTGCAAGGGAGTAAAGGTTTCCAGGAAAAAGAAGGTAATAGTAATAATTCATTAATCCGCAAGTGAGCAAAATGCTCGGTGGCAGATGGAAGACATAATAAAAATATACAAAATACGATAATGTGAAATTAAAAAAAAAATCTTCGCCCAAATGTCTATAGAATACACACACACGGAATAAAATGCTTAGAAAATTAGTACACAATAAGCGAAAAGGATAATATTCCTAAGAAATTAAAAAAATTAATTAGGTCGATATGTGTGTGTATATTCACATACGTACAGAAACATATTTTCACTTACAAACAGATACAGACACACACTCATACGTACAAGCACGCTTCAATATACACACTTCACATCACTGCAAATTCTATTCGCTCTGAGCATTTTCCATACCCTTTGCCTCCATTCACTTCACTTCACAACACTGCACTTCACATGTGCTCCTGTTTCGAAGAAGCAAGAAGACGATTGCGGAAACATTTTACTCTTTTTGCTAAGTTCGTAAGTGGCGTTGCAGGTAAGATACTCCAGTCTACAATGGTTCTATTCGTAAAGGAGCATAGAACAAAGATGAAGGAGAGTAAAGCCCAGCTGGAACGAACGGAGTCCATAAAGGTCCATACGAATAGTAGTAGTAATTCGTATATTTATGAAAAAGGAAACTTAAAATGAAAATTTATTAATGACTGCTACTTGCAGAATTGACGAAGGATCGGTTAAGACAGATTCTTTCCGGGAGAACACTTTATACCTTCAAATCCCATTAATTCTGCACGCTCGTTGGTTCCATTCGGTTTTTTCGCTGAACGAATCAATTGTACGCGGATGGAACCGCTTGGAATTTCGCAAAATATGCGGACTACGTCATAACCCGTGTCGTCGCTAATTCGCATGGAGCTCACATCGTGATGTTGCGACCAGTTGTGCAACTCTCGTTAATAAGCTTCGATGCTTCAACAAATCGACAGCTGACCCACGCAAGCTGCGTCCACGACCCTGTTTGAGCGGCCGGGTTGGTTAGAAGGGGGGCGGGGTGGGGGGGGTTGGGGTGGGAGTCAGCAGCTGCATCGACGGTGACGTCAGAGATCTCGAGTCTCTACACAAGAATGCAAAAGGGTTTATACTAAGAGTGTATCAGTGAAATATTTCTGTTGCAAACGACAAACCTCCAACGAAGATTTTTCTCAAGTAGATGCTAATACTATTATTCATTATTACTTTGCTATTATCACTATACGATTAATTTTGGAATAAAAATGGATAATTTATTTTATAAGCAATAAATAAGCCACTGCCCATGAGTCGTTGGTCGGAATTGATGTGATGGTCCCTTGCTTGTTTCCGGAGAGTAACTTAGTTTAGTATCCCCACGCGGTCATACGCAGATTGCAACTGCTTTTATTTGACATTAAAATTTATTATTACTATTAATATTAATATTGAAAGTGGGTTCATCTACTTGTTTCCCCGGATCGTCTACATTCTATACCATTCTTGAAGAAATTTGAGAGTGTTAGAGCTTTCAGTTTAACGTTAAATTTGTGATAAAGCAACATATTCTTCTCTGGGGTTCACGATAAGTTCTATCGAATTAATTCGCGAGAAAATAAAAACAGATTGAAACTATATTTTGAGCACTTGAATAAATATAAAACACGCAACGCCAGTAATAACAAGGAAGTAATAATATGGATCTTATTACAAATATTCGATGCGTATGTTTCATAAAAACTATGCTCCCACATTCCATTCTCCAGGTAAACAGTAAAAATTTGGTTGTGTTTATATCATACGCAAAATATTAGTAATAATAAATAACAATAAACTTTATTGTCAAAAAAGCAAAAGTTACAAACTGCGTATGACCACGTGGAGGACAATAAACTAATTTACTCTCCGGAAGCAAGCAAGGGACCGTCCCATCAATTCCGATCAAGGGTTCTAAGGCAGAGGCTAAGAATTTGACATTTCAACATTTAACTCCTAAGACAAGAATAAAAATACTTCGGTACGTGTTATAGTATTAACAAATAGTAAACGCTAAATTGTTCAATTGTCCCCGTTGTTTTAGTGTCCTTGTTTTATGAAAGACCGATACGTCGGTTTGTTCGTAAGAAAATTTGTTTTTAAATATCTCTCTCTAAGGTTCATTAAAAAGTTAGGGCAAATTTAATTTACCTAATAAAGTTTCTTCATTTATCTCCTAAATTACCCGAATATTACGGGAAGATATTTGTAAAGATTCAGGTAATATATTCAGGGGTACGTAACTCGATGAAAATCTTATGACACGACATTACTATAATTTTACATGTTAAAGACGGGATAAATATATACTATATACTGTGTATCAGAACAATTTACCTAATTTGTTTGAGAGATACGTATCTTTCGTAGTCCTCGCTTCTCAACAAAATAACAATATTAATTGTTGCAACTATTTGTGTACGTTCGTGTTGTATTGAAGGCAATATTTTATCAAACGTCTGAAAGACTATTGTTGGCGCGTGTGTTAAGGTGGGAGCAGCAGCCCTTATTCCACGTGAGTCAAATCACTCACAAATATAATTGTTTCCTTTATTTTTATTCTAATTGTTATAAAACACAATAATACGAATAATAACGAAGAAATAACGTGATTTAATTTTATCGAACTGTTACTAGTGGAGTAAAAAGAATATTCGGCAGCTGAGTTGATTCGCTTGAAACGCAGGGAAGCGGCGGCCGAACGCGACGCATTCGTCATTTCTGCCTCGTCTTCACCTCTTTGGGGGCAAAAATATGTCTCTCAGATGTCCGGTGACTAAATTTACGACAAATCAAAGTAATCTTCCATCACTTTCGTGATTTAAAAGTTGATCGTATTCTGTAAATAATGTGTTTTCTCCATAAGACGCCATGTATTTCACCATGAAATATAATTGCAATTATTTCATTTAAATGGCGGATGAAGTATGTTTTTTTAACGTTGACCCACAATAAGCACATTTTGTTACTTTGTTTATTCTTTCGCCGTTTCAAGGTATTTTACCTTCGCTAGTACTCTGCCTTAAGAAAATAAGGAAAGCTGATATTTCGTGTTGCGAGTCCAATGGTGAACAATTCTTGTGTCGTGTGATGGCGTAGCTTTTTCTTGTTCCTTTTCACGCGAGTGGCTCCTTGAGACGAAGCAACTCGCTTCCTCGCGTGTTTGACGTTGGTCTCACGTTTCTGACGAGGCGTGACGTCAGGAGAAGCACTCGCCTTCGCGTAGTACTACATTCAATATGGAAACATTTCGTAGTCGCACCACTGAGAGAGTGCGGAGCCCGACGCGCGGAAGCCCTTAAAGCTAAATAAACTAATAATAAACGTCGACCGAGATGTGAATAGTATCATCTGAGAGTCACTTTATGAACTACCTACATTGCGATTTTCATTGAACGATTTGTATTGAAATGCGAAGTAAATTTGAAATCAATCGTGTTTTCATACAAAAGAAATAGTACATAGTTTAAGAGGAAAAGACGATATTGTCGCCATCTCTACATTAATCTTTTTGTACGACACCTCGTTTGTGGAAATTGATTAATAATGACGCGAGAGAGATTTATAAGAAGTTACCTTTTTAGAAACGAGATCCGTAGTATTATCCGTAGTGTGGTGCCGAATAAATTGTTTTTCCAACTCTCGGCAAATGACTCGAACCAACCGATCAATCGCAGTTTTTAGTCGATGCAAATATTTTTTGACATTATATCAGCCAGAGGTGCCCTCGTAGCGTGACCTGATGATACAAACACCGCTGTACCTCCGTCGACAAACAACTTCCGTGGAACAATATCCCACCCCCCAGCGCGCGAAGTGCGTGCATCATGAACCAGTCAGGGGGCAGGCAGTGGACAAGCAGCGCGGTGCGATGGAGATTGATGGACAATGGGGCGACTCCAAAGCTACAAGTTGGAACATGTTGTTCCCGCAGGAAGCGTCGAGGGACGCACGTAAAGTCACAGAGCGAATCCCAGACAGAGTCACACTGCGAAAGCGGCTTCACGTCACTAGACAATTGTATCGCATTCCAACATAACTCCGCAATATTCTCTCTATTCATTATACGATCGCAGCCAGAAAATTCTTTCCTGAGGGCGCCCGGACTTCTCGATGTAAACTTGAAAGTCATGAAGTTCAGGAAGCACAATTTTCCTCTAAATTTCGTAACAAATCAATAATAATAAAAATAATAAACATTTTAGTATTTCTCAATTAGGCTTAGAAATGTGTAAATACAAATTTATTATAAAAATATTAAAATTTTTCAAAAAAGAAATACCACTCTTTATAACTTTTTTTTTAGTTCTTAAAATAATTTCAGTTTTCAATTCATTAATTAACTGTCTAATTGGCGATCCGCGAACAGTTTTTTATCGCCCATGAGTTCTACTACTTTTTACTACGTTCGGGGGGCGCCACTGCGTCAAAAGTCTATTATCTTAGAATTCGTATTATGAGACGGAATCGAAAATTGTGTTCGGAAATACCCCGTCACACATTACAATATGAATTTTTTTAAATTAAAATACTAATATTAAAAATACTTTTTTCAATAAATAAACATACTATTTAATTTTTGCAGCTTGAAAATATAAGTTTTTGGATGATAATCCAAATATAACATCACAAATAAATAAATATGAGCCATTAGTTTTATTCATCGAGCAACATTTTGTCTAACCTCATCCCGTGCTGACGCGATCGGTCGAAAATGAATAGAAAATGTCCCGTAAGCGAAGATAAGTTGGGCAGCGTTGATCGAAAGCATTTTAAATTTACGAGATTTTATGCAGATAAATTGTCTTTATTAAAAAGTACAAAAATTTCGGAAGGGGTCCCCGAACTTACGTGATAGGTTCGTATTGAGACCCCTGTCCTGAAAATGCTTCATTTCACAATCCAATAAAGGTATTTCTACATCAACAATCATTGAGTTTTTGTGCTACAATTAAACTGCTTCCAACAGAGAAGAAATTAACGGGTGAAATTGTTGAACCAATAATTAAGGTTTACGAAAAAACGAAAGTAAATAAACAATTTAAGAACATAAACAATGGAGTGCTTTTAAGAGTTTACGAAATAACTTTTTCCTGATTTGTGGTGATCCAAAAGTCGGGGACTTCGTCTGACCCTAGCGCTGTATCTGAGTCACGCTCCGAATCAAAAAAACACTGTAGACTCTCTCTCTTTCTCTCCATTGAGAGCTCTCGTCAAATTTCATGTGATAACCCCCTTGCTCCTCGCCACCCACCACCCACCCCCCACGATGTAAGAGACTTAATGAGGTCAGTGACCTCTCATCATACGACGCAATCACTCGAAGGGATTCAAAGCGTTCTTTTGTTGTCCGCGTAAAAGTGGGATCCGAAATTATTTCCAATTTATTTCGAGTCATAAAAAACTTGTTTATGGAACAGCGACCCATACAGAAATATACGGAGCACTAATTGCCATCAGCGCGTCGTAAATAACGATTAAAAACGAATAAAATGAACGATAAAGAAGAGAAAAAGAGTAATTCAAGTTTACAGAGAAGAGTTACAGCTCCGTTTGAAGAAAGAGACGGGATGATATTTCAAATTAACTTGACTCAATATTAGCTTCCATCGGTTCGGTGTGAATTGATGGTGTCTCATAAAAACCTTCTCTACTTCCAAGATGAATCCAGGATGAAAGTTGAAATATAAAGGAGTAATACATCATATTGATCAATAAAAGTATTATTATTTGCCTTAAAAAAACTCAACGCCTGTAGTTTTCTCACGAAGTTGCACTTTTAAGCTGTGTCAACGGAAAACGAAGTCAAATGTTTTCATTTATTTATAATAACTGCTTATTAAATAACAGACTAGTCCATCAATCATTAACTTAATACTACTTCTACATTGAAAGATAATTCATCATCACACAACAGCAACATGAAAAGTCATCCATTTGCCAGTGTGATAGCTCAGAACTATCATGCTTCCTAGTCACTGAGACAAAACCGGGTCGATTCCCGCCCGGGTCAGAAGAAATTTGTCAGCTTTTCACTTCTCGGTCCCCGTTCATATACAGCTGTGACTACTGACAAGCAAATCCTCCTTCCTCTATCTACCTCCTGCTAGTATCAATAACTCTAACTATTATATCCAAATATCTCAATATATCCAAATCAATGTCCTCCAATTATTACCACCCACATACCCAATTCTATGTTCACTTNAATAGCCCCTACCACCCAACTCCTGCCTCCTATCGCTCCATGTAGATAGGCTTCCATAGCACAAAACTACATTTCCCATTTACATTCACTACCATAGAAAGTCACCCATTCAGCGTTCAGGAAGTAGGTTGTATTGCTGTAGTCGATTGGTTAGTGAACAATTCAAATGAGAGGATCTCTGAGAATACTTCGTATCCTAGATGAACAAACATCCCAAATGTTGGCAACTTGAAATTGTTTTATTGACCTCAAAATCCATTACTTTTTTTTACAAGTGAACGCCAATTATTACTATAATTTATATGAATTGGTTAAATGTCGTGCGTCGAATGGAATACACGAACACGATGGGTGATACGCTCCATATACACACACCCAGAGAGCATCTGCCAGTCAATCAATTCCCCAATATCCACTTCAATTTCCGGATGGGTTTACCAAAATTCTGAGGCTCACCCAGATTCCCAGGGATGACGGAGATTCCAGCGGATGGATTTCGAGCAACGAGCCGAGAATTATTCGACCACCGTTCGATGAATAATGATCCATGATTTGGGAATACATGTGCACTATTCACACGCCCAGTGATCACTTACCAATTCCACTCAATACGTTCCTTTAGCACTCTGCTTCCGAAGTCCCTCATTCAGATCATAGTTCGGCAGAAAATGAGGCCCGATGGCCAGAGCACTTCAGTTAATTAGTCAAAATCTTCAGAATGAAAATATTCAGAACATAGCGAGCATTTCAACGAGATTTCCCATGGCTGAAACAAACGTGTATACTTTTAAACAAAAACCGAGACTCAAAAATACGTACTTATAACTTCATAATTGTTTCAGATGACTTTTAAAACTTTTTTATTTTATTTTAGAAGTTTTAATAGTATGTCTTCAGAATTTCAGAAATACCATCCCTACGGACGTCAAGATTCTTAAGAGCATATAATTTCAAAAACTATTTTCTTGCATGGTTGTGTTGCCGTATGGCTCATATTAATTTAGTTTTATGTGTACTCAACTTTGGCACTGTCGTGTACATTAATTCTGTAGCCCCATCCTGGCCCGGGTTTTTCTCCGTTTTTCCTTCGGGTAGAGGCGGATTTCTTATACAGGTTCTCTAGGCTTTGTCTAGGGGCGTGTTTATTGTAACAATAAATCGTGAATTTAGTGTTTTTTCAACTCTTATGATTTTTAAACACTATACTCAGAATAATCTATAGTTCGATAATAACTTGTACATGTAAATTTACAAACATATTTGCGTTAAATTACAAACATATTGACATTATATATGTATTATAACTCGCAGCTAACTTTTTATCTTATCTAGGAACTTTTGCTGAAATTTTTGAATCCGCCTCTGCCTTAGGGCCCTTGATCGGAATTGATGGGATGGTCCCTTGCTTGCTTCCGGAGAGTAAATTAGTTTAACGTCCATCACGTGGTCATACGCAGTTTGTCACTGCTTTTTTGACAATAAATTTATTATTAAATTTATTATCATAGTATTGATTTCTCGACTTGTTAACTTCAATGTAGTTATTCCAGCCATAAGAAATTAAGTAACAATAAATTTACTGTCAACACAAGCAGTAACAAACGGTGTATAAACCACGTGAAGGATAATAAACTAATATTCACTTCCGGGCGAGAGAGGTCCGTTGAAGAAAAAGAAGAGAAGAGCTCTGTTGGCAAAAGTCCCCCCTCGCGCCCACTGCGGCTGCGGGATTTAATTCTCTCGAAATCTGCGACCGTGACAAAGTTATCTCGGATTGGTGTCCGCAAGCTTCGGAAACGGAAGAAGATACGGGTGGCAGAGGGGTGGAAGAAGGAAATGAGGAAGAGACAAAGGTAGAAGAGGGTAGAAACGGAAAAGAAGAGACGTGGGAGAGGGAGAAAAGGAAATTATCGTCGTGGAGGGGGAAAAGACTTACAGCGAACTCCATTAACCGCTGTGAGTGTATGAACTGTGTTCTACTCCAGAGACTTGACGTAACCATAGACATGTATCATACAGACCCAGCGATCTCGTGCACCGATTGTCTCAAGGAGTAAAGGAAATGTGGTATCTCCGTCTCTCTCCTACATCCACTTGGACGGGGGAGCTCGATTCCCCTCTCCGAGGCCGGCACTACACGGCCATATTTCTATGTCATATGTGTGATCAAAGATACATGTTCCAAAATATGGCCGTTTAATGCACAAGCTTCAATCATAGTGCGACTATGATCGTACATCTATATCATAGGTTCTTATTTGATAATATCTTTCATCATATCTTTGATCATAGATATGACAGTGTAAAACGGGCCTGACTGCTGCGCATATGTCATTGTGTTCGATTCGTTATCCCCTCCAAGNCGATTCGTTATCCACTCCAAGCGGATGCGCGAGACAAGAGGGCGATACCAAACACTATCTTCCGTAGCACGTCGTCACGGACAACCCACAGCAGACACCGCTGCGTCTATTTATATGTGAGAGTCCGCGGTCGTGACGTAAGCGGAAGACATTGAGTGACAAATGACGAAAGTAGGTTTTCATTGGACGGTAACAATAATACGTATATGAACGTACATAATCGCGTAGCTAGGGAGAATTTGTTCTTGGGCGTCCAGAAATCTTAAAGAGCATATCAAGTTGAGCTAACACATTCTGTTCCACCAGAGGGTTGGAGTAATGTATTTTTATTGAGTTCTAAACATGATGAAGAACATCGATTATCACGAAGTAAAATCAACAATCCATATTGCTCACGAATTCCTTAGTTAATAAGTTTATAGTATCTTCCCTATTGAAACAGTACTATTTTACTTAGGTGAACGAAGTTAGTTCATTTTAGAACTTGCGCAACGACGAAAATCGCTGTGTTACAGTAGTGAAGCGAAGTGAATACAATCGGACTTTTTTTTTACTAGCGGAAATATCCGGGTAATTTACCTTCACAGGCGAACTCCCGGAATAACAAGACTACACGGTTATTTTGTTACGTTGTGGGAGATACCCAGTCATCATTCACAAGGATGTAGTTGAATGCAATCAGGTAGTGCGACAAGGTATTTGCTTTCAAATAGTTCGTAATTGGTACATTAGCGTGATTGTGATGAAGTATCGCTTATAGCACTGCCGTCCAACTGGCGGTCCGGCAAATCCTTTATAGTAAAGTACTCTTTATACACCCACGAGTTACTATACGTAGCTACCATACGTACCTCATCCTGGCCCGGGTTTTTCTCCGTTTTTCCTTCGGGTAGAGGCAGATTTATTATACAGGTTCTCTAGGCTTTGTCTAGGGGCGTGTTTATTGTAATCGTGAATTTAGTGTTTTTTCAACTCTTATGATTTGTAAACACTATACTCAGAATAATCTATAGTTCGATAATAACTTGTACATGTAATTTTTTGCGTAAAATTACAAACATATTGACATTCTATTAGTTTTATAACTCGCAGCTAACTTTTTATCTTATCTAGGAACTTTTGCTGAAATTTTTGAATCCGCCTCTGCCTTAGGGCCCTTGATCGGAATTGATGGGATGGTCCCTTGCTTGCTTCCGGAGAGTAAATTAGTTCATTTTCATCCACGTGGTCATACGCAGTTTGTACTGTTTTTGACAATAAATTTATTAAATTAATTTATTAAAAATTAAAATTTATTTATATCAAGTGTTCGTTTCCTGTCACAAACAAAATAAAGCTGCAGATATACTAATAATAGTAAATATCGATGTCATAGAAGTACTTGATCTTACATTTTGAAGGACTCCTAATAATAGTTGTAATGACTAATATTAATGGAAAGGGCTCAAAGAATGAAAACTTCAGTGCTTCATCGCAGATTTTATGAGAACACTTACAGTATTGGTGAGTGAGGTACGTCATGAGCGTTAGAATGTTTTAGGTGCAAATGTACCACAAAAGGGATAGGGTGCTGAAATAAGGCAATAAAAGAGACAAAAAAGTGCATTAAAAATACAAGAAATAATAGTTCTCTTATTCTGATTCAATTAACTACCAACAAGTAAATCATGAGGACAAGGAAAAATTGGGAAGTAAACGATAATTTTTCCTTTCTTTGGTTCCTCGTTCTTCCCATCGTTTAATAGCTGTAGCCAGGTACGCGCGTTTACTAAAATTAGATTTTCAACTCGTATTTTCTGTGGAAGCTGAGGACACATTACTAAAAAATGGTTAAAATACTTGGTATTGATTCGAAACCATTTGTACATGGACTGAAACACTCGCATCTTGTCTCTGATAAATGATGAAATACGCTCAAGAATATTACTGAAAAGCTACTGTAAAAGGGGAAAGAGGTGATAATGGTCGAGAGAAAAAAGAAATGTGTTGATGAAATGTCTCCTTTCCCACCAAGAGACAAAATTTCATATTTAAGAAAAATGCGCGGGCCTAAAAATCCAAACTCTGTGTACAACCATGAAAATGTAACCTTCAACAACACTCACGAATTTACCAAAAAGAATAAAACGTTTCCGCAATAGTCATCTCGCTTCTTCGAAACAGGAGCACATGTGAACTGCAGTGTAGTGTAGTGTAGTGATGTGAAGTGTGCGTGACTGTTCACAGCAATCCTGTTTTGGCCTTATTTTTATATATACTTATTAATTTCTTTTTAATTATATTACAGCAATTACTTTTACGTTCAGGTTACAGGAGGAGTGATGGTATATGTGTGTTTATTGAAGCGTGCTTGAACGTATGAGTGTGTGTCTGTATCTGTTTGTA
>NNCF01126129.1:524888-546782 GCA_002313205.1 Laupala kohalensis
AATACATATATAATGTCAATATGTTTGTAATTTAACGCAAATATGTTTGTAAATTTACATGTACAAGTTATTATCGAACTATAGATTATTCTGAGTAGAGTGTTTAAAAATCATAAGAGTTGAAAAAACACTAAATTCACGATTTATTGTTACTGTATAAGAAATCCGCCTCTACCCGAAGGAAAACCAGAGAAAAACCCGGGCCAGGATGGGACTACAGAATTTATGTACACAACCGTGCCAAATTTACAAGTACAAAGTTATAAAACCAGAATTTTTAAACAATAATGCCCCCTTGTTAACGCCGCCCCCCGCGTCTCTTTATTACGGTCTAGATCCGCCACTGATCACAACAATAGGACAAAAAATCTCCGAGGAAAAATAGAGAGAGAGAGCAAAGAGCATATGATATTGTCGCGATATATCGACGCAAGTGAATTGAGGAAGCTTTCAATGCAATGCTCAACCAGTGAGCGTTAATTACATGCAGAAATTGGTGCTGAGGGGAGAATTGTGTAGTTGAAAGGTTGGTACGACACAAGTGATGCGGACTGGACGCTCGTTAACGCCATTGCAGTTATCCCCCCCCTTCCCCCACAAACACACACATTCAATCAAAGCACCCAGGCAGATAACAACAACTCTAGTCGTTACTCTACACAAATGACGAGAGCATAAGAGTACTTTTTTTTTTCATTCAATTGAAGGAAGTATTATACTATTCACGCCCATTATATAATTAAAATAAATAAAAAATAAATATAATCTTGGTATTGAAACTGGGTCAAAAAGAAAAAGAAATATTTCATACTGCCGACGTTTCGGAAATTTATATTTCCTCCATCAGGGCTACACACAACAAGGTCTACAATTAGTCGATGCACTAACAAAAAATAAATAAAAAACTTACCTGTATAAATTCACAATACAACAACTCATCACTCAAGCTCAGTTGTTTTGACGATGAGAGCGAGATAGTATTAATGTAGTTATGGTTGTTGTGTGTGTTATGGTATGAGAGTTGTAGTAAGTTTTGTGATTCATGGGCGAGTTATATATTCAGTATTTAACTTATTGCTAGAAACTAAGAATACCGACTAATCGTAGATCTTCCTGTGTGTAGCCCTGACGAAGAAAATATAAATTTTCGAAACGTCGGCAGTATGAAATATTTCTTTTTTTTTTCTCTCGACCCAGTTTCAATGACCAGTTTATATTTTATAGAATTTGGGGTCAACAATACGAAGTATATAAATAAATATATTTCTTGTTAGAAAAGCATTCCAAACTACGCACTTTCACTCACAATTTATCAACGAATCTGTCGTTTAACTTCTTCACTACTTCAATATGTAATTCCCCCTTTGTCATTTCGTTATTCTCTACCAAGCTACTGACGTTTTTGGCATCTCATTATCTTTTTCATCTCACTCTTTTCATACCCCAACGCTTTGTTTGTAATGAGCGACGAATTTAATGAATACTCCCAGTCCCGTAAGCCTCAGCAAAGAGGGGAATGCATTTCAGAAGGATTTATTATTGTGTAGACACTAGTTTGCGAGATTTCAGTGGCGTTGCAATTGACGAATGGACTAATTATTTGCGTTTTCGTACGAAGTCACATAGAAACGAGTTTTGCAATTTCGTCGACGCAGAAATTTCTATTTATAGTCCCAATCAATGTCATTTTATTACTTCGCTGGCTGATAAGAAGCGAAGTTTCCGAAGAAACGTGGGAAATTCTTCTCGAGCGAAGACTACGGATGAGATACGCGTGATATATTATGTTTCTGAACCTAACGACGTTTCAATTCCCTTCTTTCCATCTCCGGTTCCGACTTCCAACACAAGGAACTCTCCCGACGTCCCTCCGTCCAAAGAAGAGAAATGAACCACTGGCTTCTTCGCGCTTCCGTCAACGGAGTGAAGAATGTTCCTCTCAAACCGGAAGGAAATTACACGTAAACAAAACGCCGCCGCACGAACTTCCGTCAAACTCGCGCTCCATTTCGCTGATGGCTATTCGCTGCAGCCTCGGCATCAAAACAACGGACAACGTGCCCCCCGCGGATGCAACCCTCATCTCCCCTCAACCCTCGCGAGCTCAACCCTTCGCAGACTAGAGTCCTCAAGAAAAGAGAAACGCCAGCGACTAAAAATAAAACGCGCTATTTCTAATAATTCTCAAAACTACAACCCGCACCTCCGAGAGGGTTTTTAAGGAGGGACTAGCACTCCGACGGAGTCGCATCACGGAGATGTATAATTGTTTCCTTTTTTTAAATTCTAATTGTCATAAAACACAACAATATGAATAATAATGAAGAGAAAACATGATTTAATTTCTATCTATCACTTAATAATATACTACACACAATATTCAGGAACTCGCTTGAATTGTTTGAAATGCACAAGAGTACGAAGTCCAAACATAGAAGCGGCCGAGCGCAACAGGGTTTCGTGATTCATGCCTCATCTGACCTCAAAGGAAAATGTGAAATATCTCTCTCAGATGCCCGGTGACCCATAGAACATAGAGATGCAAAAAATACTACACAGAAAAATTTACCACAAATCAAAGTAAACTTTCATCACTTTTGGGATTTAAATGTTGCTCTTATTTTGTAAATAAGTGTTTTCCCTCCATAAGACGCAATGTATTTCAACATCAATCATAATCGCAATTATTTCATTTAAATGGCCGGCGAGGAATGTTTTTCAAGTTGAAATGAAAATAAGTACGTGTTACTGTGTTGATTTATGCCGATTTCAGATATTTTAGTGGTTTAATTGTACCCACGTCTTGAATACTGCCTTAAGAGTATTCCCATTGGATGTCCCTCGCACTCAGCTGCTAAAAGGAATCCGCGGCTTTCACAGCTCGCGGCGATGAATGAGAAATCGCCCACTTCTGATACGAGGAACGTCGCTGACGGTTCTTTCTTACTTAAGGACTCTTAACCCTCGCGAGTTCCGGTCTCCGGAGACGAAGCTCCGGGAGACTTTGCAAAAGGGAGCCAAGAGTCTTAACGACCGCTCTCTATCTGGTATTGCGTTCCTCCTTTCTCTCTCAGCTGCCCTTTTTTCTCTCCCTGTTCCTCGCATTTTACCTGCGCCCATCCATGTCTTCCGTGACGCAACTGAAATTGATTCGATTTACAGCGTTTCTGCCACGGACTGGGAATCTCCCTCACAAACGTCTTCACAGCGCTGGGCGCAACGACAAAGACCGAAGAAGCATTTTGCTTCTCTTCCGTTTTGATTTCTGCAACACGAACTCGAACCCCGAGACGTTCTTTTCGTTAGACTCTGTTTCTGCGCTGTGCTCCTTCCCCGCCAAAGGTATTGATTTTTCCAAGACGACTGGGTCAGTACAGCCTCATAAACCTGCTTTAGCCCCTCCGGTTGTTAGGGGTTTAGCGTGCTAGCTCACCACCTAAACACTCCGGGTTCAAATCCCGGCGGGGAAAAAAAGTTGTAGCTTGAACCATCCTCTCCCATCCACCTCTTACTGCTCCTAGTACCAATGACTCTATTACTAACTACTCCTACTAATGAGCCATGTTGTTGGTCGACTCAGGCTAAGCGGTCCATCTACTAACAATAGCCTCCTACCTCCTATCGCTCCATGTATATAAGCTTCAATAGCATGCTACATTTCCCATTTATAAATACCACAATTAAAATAAAATAAACCTTCTTACGAATACTATATTTTTCCATTAACCTATTAGCCTGAACTCTAGCTGCAGAGCCGAATGTGGGATGAAAGAGGAGGAAAATAAACGCTGTTCTAAAAACGTTCGTCAGTGAGAGCGGAGGATGGGTCTACAAATCGACTCACACCTACAAGATTTGCCCACGAAGGGTGAAGTCCTTTTCGTGGAAACACGTAGCCAAAGTTTGTAGGTTGGCTAGCAACTGCCGAGCAACAGCGGGAGTTCTGTTGCGCACCTTATAGGCTGTAAAACATAACTCTTTTTACGTTAATAATAATAATAATAATAATAATAATAAATTTATTGTCAAAAAACAGTACGTTTATTCACAATACTAGAATATCGGTTTCTTTTTAAACGTAGAGATCCGAAAATTAGGTAACGAGTACGGGAAGAAATGTTGATGTTTCGGTTTTCAATCCTAGACCTCGTTCGTAATGTCTTGGAGAAGTAGCTCCTACCTCCCACTCCTAGGTAAATCGGACGCTTTCCCACCAGATGGCAGATCGAGCAATCACTCGCTGTGACGCTCCTTTGTCGAGTTTCACGGACGATCATCACGCCGCACAACCTACGAGAATTATCGTAAATTTTCCTCACTCATAAAAGTTTTGACTTACAGAAAAATATTTTCCAAGTTAAAATCCTATTCGATAAGTATTTTCTGAGTAAAAATGACTTAACTGTAAATGATGTTGCTTCCACCATATTTCTGCTTTGTTTGAATATAATGCATTATGCATGACCGTGGATTGGAAGTTAAATTCATTCAGCACAAGTATGTACATCTGGCCTTCAATATGTATTTTAAATTTAGATGGTAAAATATACGTCGGTTATGAAATTGAAATTCTGCACTGCAATGAACACGCGGGAAAGAAATGTATGCAGATACGTTTATCAATGTCTGTTCCCTCTATGTAACTATGTAACTTTCACTCTGAAGTTTAGTTGAAGACGAAAATAGGTTGATTTTTTTAAAACTTTATTTCAGAGCTTCTATAAGAGCTCATGAACCTCCAAGATTTTTTTATTGAACTATTAACCCAGCAAGGTAGACATTTCTTTAGGTAATACATTATTCTGTCATTTTTTAAATATCGAAAACAGTCGTCGAGTCGCTGGTACTACCGTACGTTGTGGAGAAATAAACCATGATATTCGAGACTAATACACGTGTGTATGATTATCATTAGTTCTTTAGAACTAAACCCCGTCGGCCTCCCATCTCGTCAAACAACGTGTAAACATCTTCCGGCTCTCCTTCCTGCAGCCGAGTGTGGAGCCGTAAAGTGCGAGTAACCAAACTCTGCTTAGGACGCTTCCTCTGCGTCATTTACGAGCGTACGAGCATTAACCCTTCCTCCACCCTAACTCCTCTGATCGCTCAGACTCGCAAGACGGATGACTCGGCTTTGTGCGGCCAAAGGATTCAAAAAGCGATTCTTCCAACTTTCACTTCTCCGTCGAAGGAAATTTTGTGGTCTTGGAAGGCGATAAAACGCGGAAAACTTCTATCCCCACGTCTACCGATAGTTTGTCTTGAAATACGGGTAATTCTCATCGAATGTGAGTATAAATTTACTCAAAAGCGTCAAAAAGGAAGAAAGGACAGAAGTATACGAGCTAATACATTGGCTGCAATAAGACGCTAACTATTCCAATGTTCTGAATGTCAATTACGTTAAAAATGGAGTTACGTAATTCAAAAGGCTTCTTCGCGACTGCATTCTGTGGGACAAGGATAGGTTAAATAATCACATTTTGAAATTTAAAACTAGGAAAGAAAAAACAGAATTTGAAAAATTCTCTTTTCTCAGTAGAACGATTAAAGACTGGAACTTAATTCCTGCATCGGTTGCGGAACAGATTTCGAGCTTTGCGTATGTTCACAGTGTTAGACAAGTTCTGGAACAGATGTGAAGACGGTGGTACTGAAGTGAAGTGACGTCACGTGCACTCGAGGGGTAAATCAAATGTTCGCGTCATCGAAAGTAAAATATGCTATAAGTAATTACTTTTTTAGTGGTTTCGGAGTTTCACGTGTTTACATTTAAGATTAGTTTAATCATAAAGTTCTATCATTTATTTAACAATTTTTAATTTCAGATCTCTGTAAAATGTATTTCGATGTATTTCATTGTGTTTCCTTGTATTCTGCAACCGGGTAATATCTGCCCATTTGTAGTTAAATATTGTTAATTTTTATTCTGTTTAATAGGGTCTCCACAAGAAATTAAATTTATCTATTCATCAAGTCTAAATTGTATCACTGAAATATAATTTAGAAATTATCCGCTCATACGTCACAATACAAATATCATCTTACGCAGTCATACGTTTTATGGAGTAAACAATGAAACTAATGTCTTTAATTATTCAGAAGAGCAGAGAATCATGAAAAAAACCACCTAAAATTAATATAAAAACTGTAAAAATAAATTAGAACTTCCTTGTCGTTGTTTTGAAGGAAAAAAAACCATTTCTATAAGAGTGCCAGGAAAATAATTTTCTTCGACGAGCACTGCAACCCACATCCAAGACTTTCGTGTTTCGTGAAAAGTACACGTCTTTTCAGAAAAATTCTTAATAACTTTCTCCGCATTCCAATTTAACCTGGCATCCTCGCCAACCAGACACACGAATCCTTAGAACTCCATTCAAAAGCACAGCACTCAAAAAATAATCTTGAAATACGAGAGTAGTACTTAAGCCTCCGGGTCCGCAATTCGCGAGAACATTTGTTTTCGTCTCCAACCACCTCATCGAGAAAACGGACGCAAAGAAGCAAAAATTGGAATCTACCCCCCACCACTACCCTCCAACCGCCTCGCCACCCCCCCTCCGCCACCCAGTGCAGGTGGACCGTCGCCAAGAGACGGGACAAATCTCGAGATGCAGTTTGCTTCAACGTTATGAGACGTTGTATGCGCAAAGAAAAAAAAAATTTTTTTTCTCAACCTCGCGTGTTTATTCTCATTTCCTTCGTTTCCACTCGCGCTCAAACAGAAGACGCTTTGGAGAAGAAAGAAGAAGAAGAAGAAGAGAAAGGAAGGATGGAGGAAGGTGACCCTGAAGAAGAAGACTCCGAGGTCCGCCGCTCATCTCAAGATTGAAGCACGCCATTGCTCATGAGAGAAGAGAGCTCTTTTTGTGAGCTCGTGCTTTCTTGCGATGTTGAAATATCGTAGAGCAGCGTCGCTTTTCTCAGCGCGCTTCACTTGATCGCGCCTCTTATCACGACACGTTTTCTCTATTCATTTCTCTCCTCCTCCTCCTCCTCCTCCCGCCGCCATATTTCTTTCGTCTGTTCCACTTTGTACGTTTTCCCGTTCCACGTCTTGCCACAAAGTTCCAAACACTGGAACGTTCAAAGCAATGCAAGTATTATTAATATACGGAATAAGGTCAGGTCAGAAAAGTATTGATTCGCAAATACGAGGTCAGGCAGAAAAATAATGAGACTGATTTTTTATTTACCAAAGTTTTTATCTTTTTCAAACATCAATGTTATCCCCTTCAAAGTAGTTCCCTTGGGCAGCTAGACACCGATGGAGACGTTGTTCCCATTGTTGGTAGCAGCGCTGGAAGTCTTCAACCGGTATGGTCTTCAGTATGTCCGTTACACTCTTTTGAATGTTTTCTACAGTCCCGAAATGACGACCTTTGAGGATATTTTTCAGTTTAGGAAAAAGGAAAAAGGCACAGGGACTGAGGTCAGGTGAATAGGGGGGCTGGGGAACCACAGGAATGCCTTTTGAGGTCAAAAATTCTGTTATGGAGAGGGCAGTGTGACATGGGGCGTTGTCATGATGGAGCATCCATTTGTCTGCAATGTCTAGTCTCACGCGAATGACCCTTTTTCTGAGCCTTTCAAGGACGTCTTTATAAAAATCTTGGTTGACAGTTTGTCCTGGAGGAACAAATTCTTTGTGGACGATTCCCCCTCTGTCCAAAAAGTACGAAATTACAGAGTTCTTGCATAACGTACACGACGCGTTGAGTACGCTAACCGCAGAACGTAGATGGTGCAATCCATGCATTTGGCCTTAGAATCAAATCATAATAAAAATTGTAAACCCAAACAAGCTACTTCTATGCAAAGGTACACAATTAAATTGTACTGCGAGTACACGAGAACGTTCTCATACGGCGCAAACAACCACCGAAACTCTCGCATACCCTCTCAGATACCAACATAACCTCAAATCCATGACCTCTCTCACTAGCGTCACACGGGAACAGAGGCGGTGTAGTGTACTACGCTACGAGCGTTAGTGTACCTCTAACTTCTGAGCTTGCACAAAAGTAACTTGCATGTAGTTTGCGTCAAGATACAATAGATCACAGGTTAAGATATGCAAAAATCGCTATTTCTAATACTCAAAATATCTTCACTAATAATTACACTAAATGTGTAATAAACATAACCTCAATGCCTAATCCTAGGTTCGTTGCTGTTCACATGAAGTTTTTGCTGCACTTGCATCATCCATAATGTACTGAACTGGTGCAGTTGATATCACCACAGAACCTCGCCTTAAACATTTTTGTTGACTCTGGGCGGACAGCAAGAGATTCTTCGCGAGTTAAGGATCTTGAAAATACGAATGAAATACCGTTTCTCTTTCTGCACAACCGAGTTACAGCAAAAAAGTCTCCGAGAGGAAGGGAGTCTGGAGATGAAAAATAATTCATTACAAAAATGAAGGAGAAGAACACATCATACCAAAACCCTACAGAACGGAGTCAAGTTATGTGAAGGCATTAGTTCAATCTTTTCTGAGTCATAGCTCTACACAGAGAAAAAAGAACTATGGATGTGTTCCCTAGTATTGCATGCGAGATCCAAATTCAGACCTTTAGATATGACACCATTAGATGTCACAGTCCAACCTTTAAGTTCGGATATTACAAGGTTGGGAAGTCACCTCCAAAGATTGCTATCTCTCCTTGGAATGAAAACCACAGGCATGGAGAAATTGCGTAATTGCCTTCCACGTTTGTATCTTCAATCATCCTCATTTCTAGAGCATCTCCTAAAATAAAACATTTTTATCTTCCTTTTGTTGTATAAACGCTACAGCTGACGTGGTGCACCAATTCTACCAATTGGCGAATCTCAAAAGTTGTAGTGAAGTTCACTTTTGAGGAAAGTAAGTAAATCGTACAACAGAAACATCTAAGATTATGTGACATAAAAAACGTCTCCATGGGACCATAAAAAATATGGATTATTAATATCAAGCAAATTTGTAATAAATATGTAAAGAATAGTAGGATGTCATTACCACTCATGATAATATCACTTCAAAACTATGTTTCCATTGTACAGAATACTCGCAGTAATAATAAACGTGAAAATAACTATCGTATGTTCTTCATCTCTTTTCAGTTTAATTGCATTTCTTAGGTCACAAATTTAAAAAATAAAAGTCTTTTCGAACTTCCTAACGTTATGGTATCATCAAGGACTAGAAGAAAAGTATTAGGTTAAAAACATATCAAATATACAAAAGATATACAGACAAAAAATAAATTGATTTTTTCTTTTTTTCAAATTTAACTCTTTTCTTTATATATTCCAAGTAAACTTTGAAAAACAAAATTTAAAAAATTCACTTTATTTTTTGTTTATATATTTTTTGTAAAGTTGGTGTGTCTTTTCCCGTTATACTTGTATTGTAGCTCTGATGCTGGTTTTGTATAGAACGAAACGTTGGCAAGTTCAAAGGGAATTTTAATTTCTAACAACCTAATATTAAGCAAATTAAAGTCAAAATAATTGTACGGAAAGATCAATGAAACGAAAAGAAAAAAAATGTAGTAATATCCATTGCTATGAATAAACCCTTATCAATCCCAACCATCCTGCGTGGGAGCGCGTGTACCAGCATAGATAGCGTACGCGGTGCGCGACGCCCTTTCTCTGAATTATCCAGATTAATCTCGTAGATGACGCCGCTGCCCGCAGCAATCTGCGCAACTGCGCCCTCCCGGACGCCACTTGCACTCCGACGGCGGGTCGTAAGCACAGAGTCCGATGCCATTCTCGACCCCCATCGAGGGATGAGCATCTCCCGCTGTGGGACTGTCTGTACTCGACGAGGGTCACACTTTCACCCGCATCCACGACACGAGTGGAATGTACAGTCATCCCGAATTCATGGTACGAACTCAAGGGTTGGTACAGGACACTGTGACAATCATTTCTCGTAATATTAGGGGAGCTACCAATTGACTTACTTATAGACAGATATGTGTTGAGATATCAAATAACACACAACGATAAAATTAGACTAGGGTCACAAGATTTAGTCACAACAATCAAAGTATGAAGCAAATAGATGAGTTATGGGCATGTTGGGAGATAAGGTGAAATATAGCATATGAAGGACGTGATTTGCATAGATTCTTAGCAAGTCCACAGTATGTCTTTAAGAACAGAAAGCGGTTCAAGCCCAGCAACAGTCTAATTGAAATATTAACTGGACATCTAAATGTGAGGAGTTATTTTTTTTTTTTAATATTGAGACAGATACATATGTGCTACGGATAGAGATTCTTCTTTGATTGTGCATTGTATGTAGAGGAAAGGAAAAAATGGTGTATGACTTTGAAAAGAGCAGAAGTATACGTGTGGACAGATTGGAATGTACTGATTTCCGCACAACAACTTTTTCCGGCGATAGACGAGTAAAGATTAAGGAAGCGAAAAATAAGAAATAGCGAGATAGAAGTAAAGTTGCCAACAATGACGATGAATATGTGAAGGAGGAGATCCCCGACAGCCGCGGAACGGGGCCACAAAAGAAAAATGAAAAGAAAATCGTGTATTGTATAGGAATCTTTGGGCGCAAATATTATTCAAACATCATTAAATCATCACTCTGTGTATCCTCGACAAACAGATACAGTCTTTCTCCATTCACGAAGAGTTAGTGAACACCCATTGTTATTCACCGTTGGCCAGCCTGTCTCAACGTCCTTTCATTTGTTTGTGGTTTGATTCACAAATGTTTTGACAATTGAGTATCACAAACATTTTATAGACATCAAAGGGGATTCATGATCAAATATTAACACATAAAATTAAAAACCAGAAGCTGTATGAACCCAACTAGTTTTATCTTTGTCTAATCAACCTTTCACGGTGTTACACAGAATAATCCCGCATTCATGGACAAACTTTAGGAGTCGGCATAGGACACTGTAGCGATCGTTCAGTGTATAGGAATAGTGTACCGGCGCAAGCGATTGAGGTGCAAATACAAGAGAGACTAAAGGAGAGATAACGTGTTTTCCGACAGCTGTCTAAAATTGATCATTCCACCAGCAGTGATACGTGCTTGATAGTGTCGGTGCTGCGATTCGCGCATTTACACATTCAAAGATAAAGTCTGTCCTAAGCAATGGCGGATCTTGAACGTAATCAAGAAGGGGGTGGTAACCGGAAAGCATTTTTGTTTAAAACTTACGGTTTTACAACATAAATTTTATAAATATCATCTTTAAATAAAATGCATCAAATAAATAATTAACACTGTGGTATTATTAATAAGAACAATTATATTAATAACACTAAAAGAATTTATTGATTTTAATAAAAGTTAAATCCGTCTTGTACTTTATCACGCCATTGCTGTAGCACTTTTTAAATAACTTATAACAATTTCAAAAACTATTTTCTTGCATGATTGTGTTGCCGTATGGCTCATATTAATTTAGTTTTATGTTAACTAAATTAAAGTTAACTTTGGCACGGTTGTGTACATAAATTCTGTAGCCTCATCCTGGCCCGGGTTTTTCTCCGTTTTTCCTTCTGGTAGATGCGGATTTATTATACAGGTTCTCTAGGCTTTGTCTAGGGGCGTGTTTATTGTAACAATAAATCGTGAATTTAGTGTTTTTTCAACTCTTATGATTTTTAAACACTATACTCAGAGTAATCTATAGTTCGATAATAACTTGTACATCCGAGGTAGTTTTTAACCGCGGATTTGAAGATATTCAATTTCATAATGTCTTTTATATTCTTGGGCAGGGAAGCGCACTTCAAAAACCACACTGAATAAATTTAGTCTTCTACGACTCAACCATCAAATTACGAAATGATCTCCTTATATTATTTTGAAAAGAAAGCGCATAAATAGAATCAATTCTTAAAATGAGAATTCCTTTGAATAGCACAAAACTGGAATGTGGGAGAGTTGTAGAAAACCACGATAGAATTGAGAAGGAAGGAGAGAAAAGGGACACGAATAAATGAAGGGACAGAACGCTGAGAATGTGTGAGAAATGAATCAAATAAGATTCGTCAAGTACGATCTGAAAAGTATACTGTGTAATGTCGAAGTTGACAGCGAGCGAGGGGACAAGTAATGGAGCTGCAAAAGTACAGACGACATTGAAATAAGTTTTTTAAAAAAAACTGAAGAGAGGAAGTTAGAAGAAGTTCTTCTTGGAATAAAACAACTTTCTTTTAGTGTCGCCGCATGGAAGGACGGAGAAAAGTCGCATTAGGTTACGCGAGTGCTTTATTTCATTCTTCTTACGATTTTAAGAGACAAATATTTAAAAGAAGGCACGTTTCATGACTTCTAAGCAAAAGGCGAATAATTGCGGTACTTAGAGAAAAGAATGTTCCGCGAGAGAACTGATACGAATCAGATTTCTTTTCGGTAATCACTCAGAAGTTCCTGGTTGTCCGGAATGAAATACTTTTCTGGGAAGTGATATTAAAAACACTACTAATTCCATGCAAAAAAAAAGAACACTTAAAGCAAAATATTATTTTTATTTTTTTCGGGCGATTGTTTGTTTTAAAGTAGCTGAATATTCTTTAAAAAATTTAAAATGTTATTTGAGACTATGATTATCACACAATATTCATTCTTTACATATCAAAACGTGGTTCGAACAACACAATATCATCATTTGGTTTAAAAAATCTTCATTTTTAACTTTCTCTGCGTTTCAAGTATTCGACATATTTTTTCACTACCGTCGAAGAAATTTTTTTTTTTTTTCTAATTTCGTTATCTCTCTTAAACATATTCCGAACTCGTGTTCTTCGTGCTTCGCATCTCTCTACTTTTCCTTCAAAAAGCTCTTTAGGTCTTTTGGTCTTAGAACGTGTCTAAAAGACGCCACCTAACTTTTGTTTTATGAAACATTTACGAAACATCCTCTTTTAAGAAATTATGTTTCAGTATTTATCGACCTATTTCACTCATTCAAATTAAACTCCTCCCTTTTTAGTTCCCATTTCCTTTTGCAAAACACATGTTCTCCGAATAAATGTTCCTCTTTGTCTAATTCTACTAAGATAAATAAATTAGGACGTACGACCTTTTTTTATGAACAATTTCGATATATTATGTGCGTATTCAATACACAACGTTTCGACTCGCGGTTTGAGTCGTCGTCACGAGCAAACAAATTTGCATCGATTAACATAGATTTGGTAACAGAACAATTCAACATTACATTAATTTATTTGTTCCCCTTTCTCCTTGCCATTCCCACAGATACACTTGCGTCTCTTTTCTGCATTCTTTGAAAGCGTTGATTAAAATTCCCTGACCAGTGAGAACTTCCCTTACATTCATGTTTGGATACGATTACATTTTCATTCCGTTCACTAAATCCATCGTTGTGTCCCAAATCTCCAATTAAATCCCTAAGGACGCAATATTAGGTCTTTGTTTTGGTTTTCTATCCAGTCTTTATGCTGTCTTTTAGATCAGTCATCAACTCGTACTACCAGTTTTCTTAGTCTGACGCCACACATTTTCTTCTGTAACTCTCAATGTATTGGTAAAACGCCCATTAAAAACGAAATAAACAAAAAAATAGAATTTCCGGTCAAGTGAAAATGGCGACGTCGCTAATCGAACCCGTAACTCCTGCCTTGATCGCTAGGGTGTTAACCACTACACCACCGACTGTACTTTAGGTCTGGGTGGAAATAGTGTAAATTTGTGGAAGGTGAACGGATGGTGTAGTGGTTAACACACTTGCAATCAATGCAGACCTCCCGGGTTCGTCATTTTCATCTGACCGAAAGTTATCACATCTTCTCGAAGTGTATGTACATGGAAGAAATATATTGAAACGAATCTCATTTGAGTAATAAACCATATTAATAGAATACTACGTACGTTTTTTCCTTCACGCGAATCGTCGAGACATCAAATGATACACAACGATCTTTTTCTGTTTAATACCAACCCCCTTCCAATCCATTTCAGACAGACGACGACATCCAGAACAATAATTTCCAAGTTTTAATTGCCAGCAATGGATGCTACGAAGTTGGCGAGAAATCCTGAAAAGTTTCTCTGCACAAAAAACCCACGCGGCGCGACTCCAACGGAAGAGTTGAAACCAGTGTGAAATACTACAGCGGAGGCGGCGTCTCGAACCTCAACAGAGAAGCAGTGGCCCTTTGGGAGGGGGTTGGGGGGTTGGAGGGTTGGAGGGTTGGAGGGGGGGAGATAAGAAGGGATGGTCTACTACGTCAATGCAAATGCGCACGGCCCAAAACTCCCAAGAAATTCCATTTTTCTAAAAAGAAGTTAAATGGCATCAATTTTATTATAAATGCAGCACTCTAAAGCATTTGCATATTTATCATACTTCTTTGCATCTGCATTTAACAGGTCACCTCGAACCACGTCTGTTGTGAAGGTCCTCATCGCATTTCTTCGCGCATCCATCTTGGAGTGTTGCCCGTCCGCCACGCAGTGCGTATCAGTGTTGGCACTACTTTGGCCTGCTTTGGCCTTTGCAAAGACGTAGCTTATTTATCGGATGAGGAACGTCATTTATCAGAGCCATTCACAACATAGAAGTGCCTTTGGATGCGCGCTGAAGTAGTGGAGGTGGAGAAGGGGGATTATTTGGGCCAATTCAACAAATACTGAAGAAATAACATTCCAGGAAAAACTTCAAGAACGTAAATTCTTCATAAAAAATTATGTCTCGGTCACTTTGTAATTCTGTTGATCTTAAGAATGTTTAATAATACATTAAAAAAGGAAGTTTTCTGATCCGAGCAAGGCACTTTATTACAATTTTACTTTTTAAAGATCATTGACAAAATTCTGGTAAAATGTATAGTAATTCACAATTTCATAAATTCTTGCTTAGGTCAGGATATGAAGGCTGGCAGCGGAAGAATGCATTAGCGGGAAACGCAACGAAGACAGAAATCACGTGTTGTGGGACTGAGACTTCTAAAATAAAGACATACGACACTTAATTTTAAGACTGCAGAAAGAAAAGGTCAGACGGGAAGATAACGACCCAGACATGATATCAACAAGAGCTAGATATAATACATTTCACGAAGTCGCCAGTAAAATGTGCATGGTACGCGATGCAATGAAAATGAACTAACAGGACAGACAGGGGACGTACCAATATCTCTTGTGGTGTGGTAGGAAACGGGTGAAAAAAACATTTCCGTGACAATGTCAAAAATACGGGGAAACCAAAGTTAAGCGACATTCTGAAGTGTGAATTCATTTCACATATTCATTTTGATTTCTCTACATTTTTGTCCTGAGTATCTAAATAATTTCAATTTATATAATTTATAATTTCAATATATATTTTATTGAATGTCTGATTTTCTTAATGCTACTGACATTCATACTTTAAAGTATGACAGTTTGTATAATTTTATTACTAATTTCGAATTTTTGTTAGTACCACTATTAATTTTTTTTCTATGATTAAGTTCATTTACTTTTTTTTTATTACATGATTTGTTTACTTCTTGTAGATCCTCTTACGTATTTTAGCCAATTAAATCCTAAGGGTTTTTGGGTAAACTAATTTTTAATTGCAGGTACACGTACAGGTTAATTTTAACTTGCGGGGTAAACTATGTATATTATGCCTGTAATAAATAATATATAAAATATATTATACATATAATATGTAAAGTATTATATATAAAGATAATTAGAACCTATTATATCTTTCAAGGGTATGGAACGTGTAAAGTATGAAGAACAGAGAACGTCTTAAAGAATTATCTCTTTCTCCATTGAAATTTAGAGTTAATACACTCCACAATATCTCTAGTGGACGCCTCTAAGATATCAATGGTCGTCAGCAAATACCTGACCTCCAATCCGTTCGCTGACTTCGTCGATCGAAACGAATCCGACGCACCTGCGACGCCCGCTTCGTCATTCGATCCGAAGGGAGATGAGAACTAGAGCGACGAGATAATAAAGTTATTAAATAGAAATCGACCCAAGAGATAGAGCTTCGAGTTAAACCCAGTTAGGTTGATTTGTGGAAATATGTTTAGTTGTTTATTATAGTAAAATGATTCAATGAACGTCAAATGTCGACAACTTTCCGTACGATGGAAGAGACGATATTTACGTATTTATTTCATGTCTTTTGGCAAAAGGACGTTCAGGTCATGAGGCCTGCTCTTCTAACCAACCGTTGGACTTGGGTAAGGGAATTGGGTAGGAGAGATGTTGGGTTACCGGGCAACCTATGTTACCGAACCGACATTTCTCAGGAGTAGGTGAAGGAAACCCCAGCTGAAAACCTCACGATACGACTGCTGTGTCATAATCCACCACTTTTCAGTAAACATAAGATGTAATGAGGTATTTCAGGAGTGGGAAGGTTTGTAAAGTAAAGCAAAAATGATGGAGAAAAGTGTAATAAAATGGTGAGATCCATGACACCTTTAAATAAATTGGTCAAAATCAATTTATATAAGGAGAAAAGTGAAGTTCCATCAGGATCGTCATTTTCCGGACGTGTGCGTAGGAGGGACTCCTTTCATCTCCAAAGATTTCGTCTTCAGAGGCTGAGGAAGCACTTTCCTTCCATTCTGTACACCCACACGCCAAGAGCTACCGAAGAAGCNGCTCGCTCGTTCCTTCGTTGACTGGGAATGGGGAAGAGGTTGAAGTGATCAGGCGACAAAAACAGGTCAATGGAAATACGACTCAACCATAATATAAATTTAATGCTTAGAATAGGCCAGTTAACTAATCGATAAATATATTAATAATGTAAGTAACCGTTGGTTTTCCCTGGTTCTCAACGGTGCTCATTGAACGAAACAAGTATATATAACAATAGCTGAAATTTAAAATTAAAATTAAAAAAACTAGCCGTGACATTATAAAATTTCTTATTATTATTCATTTCACTTATTAATTTTCTGCTTCCGCTACTGATATTAGTTGCCAGTCAAATAATCCAAATCATTTACGATTTCTATTTTTAGTTAGTTTCAGTTCGTTGAGAGTGAATACTAGGGTACAGTATAGTACGGTACATTTTAAGGCCTCTGTAAAGCGCGCGGACCCTAAGCCTCGCCATATATATTGTATATTTCAAGTTAAAATGAAGCCCTTTTGAATTGAATGTAAGTAAATCTATAGCAGTATGTACATGCGTGACGTGAAAGTGTGTGTGTCTGTTTGCTAACAGATCACGCCTAAACCAATGAATATTTTTAGATTGTGTTATAAGAATGATAGAAATGTATTTTTTACAATAAATTTCGATAAAATCGAAAAAAGAATGTAATATTCGAGTACGCTGCCTCTATACGATTAGAGATAGTAACGAACAGTAACGAAGGTAAAAGCGTCTTTAAAATGGTACAATTTCGACGAATTTCACATACAGTCAAGTTTTGTATTAAATTTGTATTATTATGAATTTGGAAAATTAGGACGCTATACATGTTTTTAAAATCATCAGTAAAAGTATTTTGATCTTACAATATAGACATATTTTATCTTTTCCTGAGTTAAATAAGATAAGTCTAAGAAAAAACCCACGCAACGCCGGGTGATCAGCTATAGAGTTTATTTTATAAGTACAAAAACACTTGATTCTGACCAACAATTCCCAGTTTTCTGAATAGTTTGATTTAAAAAGTTGCATTTTACGAGTTAAATCGTGTTTTACATAAATAACGTTAATGTTATAAATGTTTCTATTTAAATTTATAACTATACAATCCATAAATGGAACAAAATATTCAAGTTTCTGTTCTTCACTATCAAAATCAAAGTAACCTCAAGAAGTAAAGAGTGAGCTTTGTTTTCAGAAACAGTTTTCTTATAAAATAAAACAAACTAAGTATTTCAACACTTTTCTATTTTTCATAACGTTTTTTACGATAATTTAAATTGACCTTTTAGTCGTTAGACATTAGATGCTGTCGCGGACTTTTTTGTAGAACTCTTTTAGGAGAACAATATTTATTGCCACTAATAGTTGTCATGTATCTCTAACCGTTTAGACAACGTAAGTGAATATGACCGATTTCATCGACATTTGTCATTCAACTTGATTTTTTATCTTTCTTTTCGAACATTTAAAGAATAAAAGTTAGCCTATGTTCATCCTGGACACCTTAACTATCTCCTTTTGCTAAATTTCATCACGATCGGTTCCGTGGTTTAGTCGTCATTAACTAACAAACAAACAGACACGCTTTCACATTACGCATTTGTATATTAGTATGGATAAATAGGGATTACGATACAAATCCCTATACCAAACAATATCTCGACCCGACCGAGACTCGTAGACATCGGTCCTTAAGGTCAGATGCACGCGCTCTGTGACAACTCCGTCCAACAACGCCCTTCAGCTGAAGGGTTCTGTTATGCTATACTCAGGGCTCCAGGGGAGGGATGGGTGATAACATGTTGTTGACACATGACAGCTGGTACGCTCTCGCTGCAAACCCCGTCGAAGCGGTTCACATCTCCCGGGGCGTCGGTGCTCGGAAACACGAAATGATCATTTGGTCAATATTGGTCAACAGCGTTTACACATCTTCAATCAAAATATTGAACTGGAAACGAAATGTTCGGGAATGCGATGATACGTTTCTTCTGATGTGCCAAAAATGATCATTTACTTACAATCAATACGTTATAGGTGGCAAGGTTGAGGCAATGAGATTGAAGCTCTTCTACATGTATTTCAATAGAATGTTGAATAGGCGAGATGTTAGCTAATCAGGGAACTTATGGTACGCAACTGATCGAACCCGTGCCCCATAAACTGTACTACACTATTTGAGTTAAATTATGTGTATGTGTTTTAGCGTTAATTATGTCTAGGCATAATCTAGAAAATAAATGGTTAAAAACTCCTGAGAATTTTTAACTAAAGCGCTCGCAGCGAAAGAAGAGTAAAAGACCACGTGACGGAAGTCGAGGTCCAAAAGTTAGTTTGGCGAAATTGCTGTGTGAAATCTCAGTGAGGATTACGTCAGGATGCTGACGCCAACAACAGCCGATTCGTGGAACAAGCAGTAAATGAGAAGCCTACTGTGACGGACAGACGGTTTCATCTCTAACCTATGGCTGAACGAAAAGTGTGTGGGTGCCGTCTGAAATGTGAGGAACTACGCTACGCACCCCCACCCCCGCGGCACGTATATGACAACATATCCCCACCGATGGCTGAGATGGTAGCGTTGTCGCTCATCACCAAGTCGTCCCTGGTTCGATTCCCGATGGGGGCCAGAAAATTTGTAGCTTTTCACTTCAATGTCCCCAGCCCATATAGCTGTGACAATACTGAAAAGCACACCTTCCTCCTAGTATAAATAACTAACTATTACTAAGCGCTTCTACGTGGGCCAAGTTGTTTGTGAACCCACCTACTAACAATGGCCTCTACCACCCAACTCCTACTTCCTATCGCTCCGTGTAGATAAGCTTCAATAGCACATTTCCCTCCCATTTACTAATACAACAATATGACAACACCTTCGTACTTTCGCACCTTTGGTAACAACATCTCACCACTTTTCTTTCGCTACGAGAACTATAATCTCACAGAGCTACACTACATGAAAGTGGCCATAATTAGAATACTACAATAATATTGCCCAAACATATGCTACAGAATTAGACAAGAGGCACTGTTTGTTTGCGGTTGGAAAAAAAACTGCAGGTAAGTTCTAATCATCCCCTTGGAGAGGGGGGGGGGGGAATGTGAAGAGAATTAAATCATAATACATATCGCAAATCGTAAAAAAAAATTGACAATGTAATTCAGAAGATGCAATGTGCGAAAAGACGATGTACAAGTTATGCCTCGCGTCATTTCTTCATTAGAGGAGTGGATGTCTAAGATTAGTGTCTAGAGCGAAGTAGATGTTGAGTCTACTGGGTGGAGTACGATGTGAACCGCGACTCTCGGAGAAGTTAGTGAGATGGAATAGTAGCGGAAGTAGCAACTGCCTCTGTCACAGAGCACTGTGAACGTCTACAAGACGGGAGAAACCGGTCCCTGGTCGTAACACTGTGTCTCCGTGACTTCACTCGCGGAAGGTTTTTGAAGTTTACCGTAATGAAAAAAAATCTTTGTTGAATCCCTATTGAAATTTACTGAAAATATTGAAAGTTTTTTTACTTGTTAACACAAACAAGATTCTATCATTGTGTCAATGTTTATTCAGGCATGAAGCCCTTTCGGTCGCGTGGCGGACATCACAATAACGAAGTTACAATAATAAATTATAAATGAAAGAAATTACAACTGAAATACAGTGACAATTCAATTTGATCTGAAACAAAAAGAAAATTTAATAACATTATTAAATATTTTCAAACTTTCAATTTACACAATCATGAATCGAATAATTCTGGCAAGGGTTTTCTTCCGTTTTCTTTCCTATTGAGGCGGATTTTCCATGGAATTTAATACTTTTATTATTATTAATCGCGAGTTTTTACTGCACCTAATATCTACAATTCATTTTGAATAACAGAACGTTTTCAGTAAATAAATTCTTTTATATGTACAAAATCCGCTACTGCCCCAGCAGCCTCGAGGAATTGATGGGGCAGCCCCTTGCTTAGTTTATTATGCCCCATGTGGTAATACGGAGTTTGCAACGGTTTTTTTTGACAAACTTTATCGTTTTTTCAACAATACACGGTAAAGGAATCAAAGAACTGTAACAGAGAAAGAGTCTGGCCAATCGCAGAGCACTACGTGAAAAAAAAAGAAACAGGAAAATGAAAACTGACGAATGAATGCAACGTGTATTGTTGATTTGTTTTCAGGTGATGGTGACACGTAGAACCCGTTCGAAAATTCGAATTTGTTTTTTTTATGCAATTTTCTCGTCCCCACAAATGCCTTCCCTTCCGCAACATCCGTTTCCGGAATGTGTATTTAGGCGACAGCATTTCGGAGGAGGGTCAGACTTGACAAGACCACGAGGAGTCGTCTCGAGGGAGAGTCACGCAAGAGTTGTGTCGAGTTGGTTGGCAACAGTCGCTCGCGGATCCACTCTGCGGCGGGTGCGGGTCGGTCACCGCCGTTTGCTCCGGCCTCTGCCTCTGCCTCTGCCACGGCTTCTGGTTGCCACAACCAACGACGGACGGCACGAGTTCATCCAGGGCAAAGGACAAACATAAGCAAACCACAGAGTTTGCAGTTTGCAGTTGCTCTTGATTAGGATGAAAAAGACGGAAACCCCCCTCGGATCCCATGCGACCCCGCCCCCGAGAAATTCGACTTGACTTCGTAAAATACATAAAGGAGAGTGTTTAATCGTTTTTTTTATATTTGAATTACAATTTGATCTAGAACCTTCTTAGTTTCTTAGTTAACATCACTGAGACTTACATTACTTGTCATTACTTATCCTTTCCATTGCATTGCGTCCCGTGTGATAAAGGATTATTATATGCAGCGCAGTGTTATTGTATACAGAAGTGCATTTCAAAAGAACCACATTCAAATGCAAGTACAAGACTGAAAACAAAATAAATACTTCCGCTGTCATTGATTCCTTGAGTTATTTTCGTAATAATTTCAAGATTAGATACCAGAAGCACTCCAATTATCCGAACTGCAATCACCCGTATCCCATGATCCGGATAGATGCCAGAAAAATATTGCTGTATTTCTAATTACTACCGTTATTTATTTATTATACTACTACGGACCTATATCAATAAATTATTTTTATATCAATATCGTGAGTGAGGCTTCTGTTGCGTTTTCCCCTGAACATAATGAAATTTCTTAGAAAAGACTAATAACTACATAAAAAATAATTTTTAAAGAAATGCAATTATCCGGATATTTGATTGTTCGGTACCATTTGATCCGGATAATAGTTCTACTGTACGTGTTT
>NNCF01126129.1:559462-579019 GCA_002313205.1 Laupala kohalensis
CTGAATAGCAGCGCGACTCATGACCTCTGCATAATATTACACCACACCATTGATTTCATCGGGCAGAAACTGCGCAATAAATGAACGTGATGGAAGTCTGTAACGAGATGTTCACCAATTTATCGCCAGGAACACCAACCACACTCACTTCACTACGGAGGGGTCCTAATGGAATATACTCGTCTCTCGCAATCATTTTTCTGCAACATTAATATTCATTATCCGATAATTCATGAAAATAATACTCATGCACAATTAGGACGATATACTTTTAAGTTATAAAATTAAAAATTTACTAGAAAATTCAGGAACTAGCATGCTTGCTTGCCACAGTCACTCCGGATTTAATTCCCGGTGGGGACAGAGAAAAAATATGTAGCTTTTCACATTAATGTCTCAGTTTATAGCTGTGACTACTGAAAAGTGGACCCTCCTTCATCTATCCACTACTGCTAAGGTCACTAACAAGGGCTCTAATGACCTTGCCGTTGACGAGCCCTACAGCCCCACAAAAAAAATCACTAACTCTCACTATTACTAACTTCTACTATCACCTCCACGTAGAGCAAAGTAAGCGACCCACCTTCTAACGATGACCCGACCACCCACATCTCCTACCTCCCATTGCCCCACATAGATAAACATCAATAGCACTAAGCTACATTCCGCATTTACAAATACTATAATATTTTAAAAAATTCTTTTAATTTAAGTATAATACGACATCATTTTCAGAACTTTGTAGACGAATTGCCCATTAGAATTTTACAGGACATGAAGAATAACGATGTCATTCGCTAACAATTTAGATATTGATGACCATTTCATTTGAAAACCCTGTAAACACTGATGGCATGACATAACGCTGCCATGAACTGCATTATACTTACATTTGATAGCTCATTGCCAACCTCGTTCGAAGAGGAAAATTTCATCCAGTACTTCATACTAGAGCATGAAACGTTTTAAACATTTTTTTTTTAGATGAAACGCCTTAGAAAATATATTAATATACAACCCTAATCCAACAACAATAGTAAAAATACTAAGTGAAATCACAACTATTGATAGAGGCTCAGAAAAATTATAAAAATATTGTGAATCATAATTGTAGTATAATTTGTCTGTCGAACGAGTACCTAAAAATTGGAAAGTTAAATAATATTTTTTAAGTTGTAGATAAGTGGTTCATTCTGTCCGTGTAGTAAAGGACTGAACTCATGGTAAATGTAATTTCTTAATTAACCATGCTACTGGAAACAATGTTGAGTTTTTTTATTTCAAATTCATTTGTATGAAAACAGAATTGGAATAAAATTCAATGAATTTTTTCATTTCATATACATACAAGCGCCCTAAATAATCTATAATTGTTTGATGCTCTTATGAAAACCATGTACTCCTTCTGATGTAGGCTGTAAACACAAAAGATCCATTAAAGACATCCGGTCACCAGCATAAAACTTTCCGAAGATAATTGATCAACGTTTTTATACAAGATTCCAGCATGTAATAGTACTACTTTTGTAAACAAGGAAGTTGTGTAAGTGCCACAGAACTTCTGTTTCGAGTTTCTTCGCATAAATTAGGAGACCATTTTGCTTGTTACAACGAAGCATTTCGAGAATGTCACAGACATCATAACACGCTCATTAGTGACGGTTTTTCCTGGATAAATTTCAAACCTACGTTTCGTATTATGGTCAGAAAACAAAGGAACCGAAGCGTAACTGACCATTATCATGTAATTGAGGTGAAGAGCCATTAAAAGATTTCGAGCTATCCATCTATCCGCAGGGTTACGCAAGTTCTGGAAGAAGGGGTGCGTTAGTGTAGCTGTGAAGATAGTTGTAGTGAAGTGAAGTGATACGAGGGAAATGCGAGAGTTAGAAAAGGGAGAAAAGTGCACTAAAGGGGTAAATCAAGTATTCGGTAAGTAAAATGCGCAGTAAGTAATTATTAATTTTTTACACGTTTCGGGGTCCTTTTTTTATAGTTAATACGTTAATATTAGTTTAATCAATTTTTAACATTTTTTGTAATTCAGTTCTCCGTAATGTGTTTTTGTATATCCTTATATTCTGCCACCTGGTAAGATCTGTCCAATTGCACTTTAATAATAATAATAATAATAATTATTATTATTATTATTATTATTATTATTATTATTAAAGTGGAGTAAAAAAAAGATAATTTATGAAAAAAATACTAATAATCAGAAGCGAGTGTTATGCATGTAATTTTCCAAAAACACGACAATGCGAAGAACGTTTAAAAGCGGGCGCAATTACTTCCGCACAAACTGCGAGACACGCGGTCGTCACGAAATCGCGAAGCAGAAGAAGCAGAAGAGTATAAAGAACAGACAACAACCAGAAGAAGAGTGAATGGTAGCGACGTCCCGCGTCTGTACCGAGCATGACTCTAGCACGACTCCTCCGTGGTATGTCATCCGCTACTAATCCAGCCGACGCGACGGCAGCGGAAGAGACACAATTTGTCGCTCGGGTGAGCGCGCGGTGCCTATGCCGCCTCCGCCGCCGCCGCCGTCACTGCCACACATACGCGAGTCCTCCGTATCCGACTCACGACCCGGTGATTTGTCGTGCGAGGTTTGGAAGCGAAAGTGGACGAAAGTGGACGGAAGAACTGGATACGAATTTGCATCTGAGAAATAGAGAGAAGAAGGATTAGAAGAATTACGCAATGAGAGGGAACGAACATATTTGGAAGAGGGAAATTGTCCAAATCCGGAAGGAAGGAAGGAAGGAAGGAATGGATTTTTCCTCATCTTTGGATATGACATCCCAACATTTTTTTAAAAATAGTAATATTAGTAATGTAAGGTTTGTTACAGCAGCAATCCCGGATAGTTCCGGACGGTTCCGAACTGTCCCGCGCATGCGCAGAAGCGAAATCCCAGTTGTGCGCTGTTCCAGCAGTGACAATTCCGAACGTTTTGTCCCAGTTCGCTGTTCCAGCAGTCGCAAGCGGGGAATTCCGAACCGTTCGGAATCGTTCTGAGAGTTCTGTATTTCTGTAGGGATTTTAAGTTTGGAAGTGTGGTTACGGTCGGTCTCCCGCGTGGTTCGTAGGCGGTGGGGGAAGGAAGCCGGAAGGAAGCGAGTGTCACTCGATTGTTTGGCGTCGCTATGTAAACTTCTCTTACTGTGCTACCCGTTCTGTTCAACCTTGCGTTTTTAATTGAATTATTCTTTCAGCTTTCGGTCCCTGATTTTGATTTTCCTTTTTATTCTTTCCAATCAGTGACTGAAATCTCATAGTTAATGAAGACCTATCTGTTTTTAATCAATTTTTTCTGTATATTTTGGTTTATTATATTTGTATTTATTTAATTCTGAATATTTTATTTCTACTGTCATTAGATTTAGTTCATTTCACGACTCTTTTCTTTGATTAATTTCTATTTGTGATTTATTTATTACTTTTCGTTGTTCTCCTTCTGTTATATTTCATTTTCCTCATCACCTTTGTATTTTTATTTGCTTTCTGGTAGAATTAAGAAAGAACGGAGGGTAAGACTAACATTACCTACTTAAAGTGTGAAAATATACGTGATATTGAAGTAAGTAAATATAAAAAAGCATGTGCTTGTGTCTGGGTATTTTGAATTGTGTTGGGAAGGTAAAGACCACTATTTTCAAGCGTTCCCAAGGGACGGGTCAGCTTTGAAAATTTATATTAATAGAATAGATTCTGATATTTTTTTTATAAAACCTTGCAATCTCAAGGTTTTATAATTGTACGATCATCCATAGGACATTAAAATAACCGTATTTAAAAATAAGATAAAAATTAACAATTAGCTTATTATTAATGGTACATTATGATTCTATATCTCCTGACAACACACGGAAGATCAATGTGCGGCTGAGTGTGAGTGTCACCGCCGTGCACCCGAATCTCGAGTCTTTCGTGTTGTATCAAGAGATATAGAATCACAATGTACCGCGATTAATAAGCTAATTGTTAATTTTTATCTTATTTTTAAATATATTTATTTTAATTTGTACTAATTTTACTAGATATGTCATTTTGGAACTGCTACGTTTTCCCATCAAAACTTGAAAATTTTGTTTGTCACTTTCTTCAAAAGAGTTTATTCAACGTGCACTATATCATTAATAAATGTTGTTATAAAATGACATTGCTAACCTATTTTGACCGAAAACCTCATTATACAGAGATCAGGTCAGATCCGAACCAACCCTACCTTCTATTTCATTCCACCCAACCGTCATTTTTTGGTTGTCGCGTATTACCACGTCATACATTACAACATAATAATAATAATAAATTCATTGTCAAAAAACAGTACAAACTGCGTATGACCACGTAGAGGGGAAAAAACTAATTTACTCTCCGGAAGCAAGCAAGGGACCATCCCATCAATTCCGATCAAGGGCCCTAAGGCAGAGGCGGATTGAATCATTTCAGCAAAAGTTCCTAGATAAGATAAAAAGTTAGCTGCGAGTTATAAAACTAATAGAAAGTCAATATGTTTGTAATTTTACGCAACAATTACATGTACAAATTATTATCGAACTATAGATTATTCTGAGTATAGTGTTTAATAATCATAAGAGTTGAAAAAACACTAAATTCACGATTTATTGTTACAATAGACACGCCCCTAGACAAAGCCTAGAGAACATGTATGATAAATCAGCCTCTACCCGAAGGAAAACCGGAGAAAAACCCGGGCCAGGATGGGGCTACAGAATTTATGTACACAAACGTGCCAAAGTTGAGTACACATAAAACTAAATTAATATGAGCCATAAGACAACACAATCATGCAAGAAAATAGTTTTTGAAATTGTTATAAGTTGTTTAAAAAGTACTACAGCAATGGCGTGATAAAGCACAAGACGAATTTAACTTTTGTTAAAATCAATAAATTCTTTTACAGTGTAGAAGCACTGGTGCAGGAGGTAGTTTTTAACCGCGGATTTGAAGATATTCAATTTCATAATATCTTTTATATTCTTGGGCAGGGAATTATATAGAACGATTCCCGAATGGTATGGTCCCTTTTGGCAAAGAGTGGTTGACACTCTAGGGCGATGAATATTACTACTATTGCGTGTATAGTGTTCGTGAACGAGACTGTTTCGTATAAAGCAAGGGTGGTGCTTCAGTAATTCGGTCTTAACAAACACGACAGTTTCATAAATATAAATGCAGGGAAGTGTTAAGATATTGAATTCCTTAAATAAAGGTTTACAAGAGTTTCGGGGATGGGATTTACAAATTATCCGAAATATCCTCTTCTGAATTCTGAAAGTTTAAATACTCTGACCGGAATTTCCCCAGAAGGTAATGCCGTAACGTAAATGGGAGTACACGTTTGCAAAATAAACGCAACGGGAAATACGTGGACTAAATGCGTTAACTAAGATTCGGAATGCCTAACACAATTTGCTTAATTGGGAATTAAGATTGTCAACGTGACAATTCCATTTTAGGCTGTCTTGAATATGGAGACCTAAGAATTTTGTATTCGTAACAGTTTTTAATTGTGTTCCGTTTAGGAAAGAGAAACCTGGGGTAAAGATTTTATATTACTATTGTGAAATGACAGACACTGTTTTGTCAGTGTTTACAATGAGACGATTTGCATGGAACCAAGTCGAAAGGTTAGACAAAACTTTTTGAGCATTGGCGTGTTTACATAGTAAATTAGTGTCATCAGCAAAAAGAACCATTTTNGTTCACATACAATAAAAAGAGTATAGGGCCGAGAATTGATCCTTGGGGTACTCCGCAAATAAGTGGCTTTGTTTCTGAAAGACAACGCTCAAGTATTTTATTTTTAGTATAGGATATTTCTACCTGTTGATATCTATCCTTAAATAAGAAGTTAGCCATTGATGTGGAAGTCCACGAATGCCTAAAGAATGCAATTTGGCAAGGAGAATTTCGTGATCGATGACATCGAATTCTTTGGATAAGTCAAGAAAATTACCCTGAGGATTTTCTTCACGGTCTAGAGATGTGGTAACGTCGTTTAAGAAGGAAAATATGGCGCTTGTAGTGGAAAAGGATTTCCTAGAAACGTGTTGATCGTCAGAGAGAATGTTATATTTCGATAAAAAATCTAGAAGACGCTTATAGAACAATTTTTCGAGGATTTTTGAGAAAGTGGGTAGTATAGATATTGGTCAGTAATTTCCAACAATAATAATAAATTTATTGTCAAAAAACAGTACAAACTGCGTATGACCACTTGGAGGAAAAAAAAACTAATTTACTCTCCGGAAGCCTGTCTGGGACAATCCCATCAATTCCGATCAAGGGCNGGCCCTAACGCAGAGGCGGATTCAAAAATTTCAGCAAAAGTTCCTAGATAAGATTAAAAAAATTATATAATTTTATTAAAAAAATATATAAAAAAACAATATTAAGTTTGTTTCATTTCTTGAGTAAAGGTTTCACTTTAGCTCTCTTAAATATGTTGGGAAACACCCCTTCCGATAAAGAACTATTAAAAATATTAATGAGTGGATTTAATATAGCATGGGTCGAAAATTTAACAATAAACTCGGGTAATCATCTATGCCTGTTGAAAATTTGTTTTTTAATGAGCTGATGATTCCCATGACTTCACTGGCGTTAGTTTCGGAAGTGAACATAGAATTGGGTACGTGGGTGGATATAATTGGAGGACATAAGTTACATAGAAGAATTTTTTTAAAAATGTACTCAAACGATAAAATAGAAAACTATTTTAGAGAGTCGTGGGTGGAAAAGCAGAACATTAATTCCTTTGAATCAACAGAGTTCGAGTAATCGCATTTTCGGATGAATGAGCACGTTTTAATGAAATCATTATCTCGTTATTTAAAGTCCAGAGATTTCAGCAACTCGGTGATGTCATTAAACGAGATTATCGAACACGCTCAGCACGGAACCCATCACATCAAACGAAAAATCGAACCACTTGATACTTCGCCAGTGAATGTCGAGTTAGCGACCGCTGACCAGTATTGAATCCCGTTCTTGGAAACATACGTCACCAAACAAACGCAAATCTACGTCCCGTTTGTCGCCAGGGAAACAGAGCAATCGGGCACAGCATTGAAGGATCGCATTGTGACCTTCATTTACAGCAGGAAGCGATTGTTCGAGTCTCGAGGTACGCGACGACAAGAGCACCTTCATTGGGTTTCCCTCTTGCAGAAATACACGACGAAGTTGCACAGCAGTGACTTCTGCAGGCGACAAGAAGGAAAGAGAATAAACGATGCGAATGGTTTGGTATCAAGTGACAAGAAGACATAGACAAATACTTATATTCTTTTGCTGCGAGAGAATTAAGACCTTTACCGAAAATTTTAGGACACGGTTTTTACAATTCTTAGTATAAAAATATATATTTCATATCAGGTATACGAGTATATTATTGACAGACGAACTTTTTTCATGATGGAACGAAAGAAAAACCACTAATTAAATAGGTTTTCTCTGAGGGAAAGTCACAGTCAAACCGAACCGTATGTTACTTCTTGGCAGCAATTAAATTTATGAATATAAAAGATTTATCATTTCATTTTACGTGATGCTTTTGTTGTCATTAATAAATCCAACAAAATACGATAACTTATAACTGATTGCCTAGCGGAGGTATTCGTGTTATTTAATACTTACGATGGATCATGAATACTTTGCGAATAATCTGTAGTTCGATAATAATATGTGCTTCTGAAATGATGGGATGGTTCCTTGCTCGCTTCCGGAGAGTAAATTAGTTCACTGTCCTCCACGTGGTCATATGCATTTTTTAAATGTTTTTTTAAAACCATAGATGTATTTAATTATGATAATGCGCAATAAATTAAATTAATACAATCCTATATTTTAATATAACTTGTACATGTAAAATTACAAACATATTTGCGTTAAATTACAAACATATTGACATTCTATTAGTATTATAACTCGTAGCTAACTTTTTATCTTATCTAGGAACTTTTGCTGAAATTTTTGAATCCGCCTCTGCCTTACGGCCCTTGATCGGAATTGATGGAATACGTCCCTTGCTTGCTTCCGGAGAGTAAATTAGTTTATTGTCCTCCACATGGTCATACGAAGTTTGTAATTGCTTTCTGACAATAAATTTATTATTATGCTGTGTACGTCCAGCGCAATAGTATGATCAATTAGCAACACTACGAATGAGGGCATTGTGTTGAATTTGTGTGGGCGGTCTTCATCGCATTAAAGGAAGGAAGGAAAGCAGGAAAGCCCCTGATTACACTGACGCTGTGGCGATTCACGCACTGAGAATGTGGAATGAATAAAAGGGTTGTGATTGGTGCAGAGAAGTGCAGCAGTATTCCCACCTACGAAACGCAACGCAACGCAACGCAACGCAAGCCTCAGTTGGCAGAAGTACGTGCTTCAATTAACAGAGGCATCAAAGTCTCGATGAATGCAACACTCTGCCAACTAAGTAAATAAGGTCTGGGCACCACGAAAGCAGTGCTCAATTCAACGATGCCTGGACTGTGACCATCACTGCTTCCATGGATACAGTCGTGGTCACAGGAGGATTCAGCCTTTCAGCCCCCCGTCACAAAAGAGCTTAAGAAATAGAATTTCGCATTGGGTAGTAAAAATATATTATTGAACTATAGATTATTCTGAGTACTGTGTTTAAAAATCATAAGAGTTGAAAAAAAAACACTAAATTCACGATTTATTGTTGCAATAAACACGCCCCTAGACAAAGCCTAGAGAACCTGTATAAGAAATGTGCCTCTACCCGAAGGAAAAACGGAGAAAAACCCGGGCCAGGATGGGGCTACAGAATTTATGTACACAACCGTGCCAAAGTTGAGTACACATAAAACTAAATTAATATAACACACAATAATAATAACGCGTGATTATGTTCTTGAAGACAAAAGGGGAAGTACGAACTGTAACTTAATATAAATAAACGAGGACGAAATAAGCCTTCAAACAAATTCGTTCGTGTGGAATACAGAGTCATCTACAGGATTCTCTAACCACATTCGCACTACAGACCATGTGCGTAGCTGGTGACACGATTGAATTACTTTGAGACTGAAGGGCAGAGAGTGGTTGTTTCCCTGATACAGATTGCCCTCACCCTCACTTTGTCCGAAAGACGAGAAATGAGTTGTGTCACGGGGCCTTGTAGATAACGCGATCTTAAGAACCGGAAAGAAGGAAAATTAAAAATAAACGAATTAAAAAGAAGGCTGATGATGTGTCGATATGTGGTCGTGAAATTAGGTGCACATCATACAACGGTTCTTAAAAAAATAATACGGATAAATCGATATATTTTACGTACACAAATTTGAGGGTCACTTGTTGCTGACTGTAGTTAGAAAGGAATACCCCAACCAATTATTGCATAGTGAAATTAACGATCTAAGAAAATTCTTCTCGTGTTATATTATTAGATTGACAACGACTAGGTTACCCCACCTCCTGAAAGATAGATACCTAAAAGATAATTCAGTAAAATATGCAAAAAAATATTATAATTTTTACACTTAAGTGGTAATATTCAATTGATAAAAAAAATTGTTTTATTTTTTTAACGAAGGAAGAGCTTTTTCTATAAGCAGTGGTGCCATCTTTACAACGCAAACCGCAGAATCCTTTCATCGGTCGACAGCAGTCTCGGCATTCCATGCGCTTTAATGATAAAACTTCATTCGACCTGTTTTCCATTTAAAAAGAGAAGTCAATGAAGGGAGTGTGCTTCAGGGTCCTAGAGGGGCAGTGAGCGAATTTTTATTAATTGAGCGCCTTTCACTCGAGAGGGGAGTGAAAGAATTCGTCTGAAGAGCCATTGAGAAATGCGGTGGACGAGCGTTCAGTTGGCAGCATTGCAGAAACAGCAGAAGGACGCCGCCCATGAGAAAAGAAGATTCAATCAAGAGTTAAAATTGTATAGAATTCTCTTGTGTAGAAGGAAAGGCACTCTACCCTGAATTCTTTTCAAGAAGGAGAACAAATATTTTATGATTCAAAAATTTTGCTCGCATCTCTCACGAGAAAATATACCGACATTTTGAGGAGATATTAATTTACCAGAGAAATTTTTATTACTGTGCGTTTATATGAAAGATAAACTTACAGATCTAAAAACAGCGATATACCGTGGTTCCTGCCAAGAATTACAATGCATCTTAACCAGTTCAATGTTTAAACAAAAAACAAAAAAAATACTGAGATAATGTGCCTTAAAACGTAAAAGTTTAGCTCAGATTTTTGTGGGGCTTTAGAGTGAGTTTTCTTCATTCATATTTATATGTCATAGGAAGAAGAACAGAGCTGTCCCTTCTCTAATGTTTTTTTTTTTTTTCGTCCCCAACAATGTCTGATATGACATGGAATTTGATACCACTCTTCCTTGCCATTATGACCGTTCACAGTGTTTATTACGATCAGAATGCAATGTAAACTGTTAACACGTCTTTATATAACAACACAACAACGGGATGTGTTTGAAAACAGGATCAACTGTCGCCATGGTAACCAACCGAACCTACTAACACCGTCTATTGTACAATCCGTAAAGGTAGGAAATATAAAAGTTAATATGAACGAAGCACGTGACAATGAAAATAGTTGAAAGAAAATGGAAAACAAATGACTGGAGTTATCATCCCCCAAAAAAGAGACTTTCAACACTTGAGCTGGTAGCGACTGCAAGCGCCGTCTCGAGACCCCGTGCACGTCTGGAGCATCTACAAACCGTAATTTCCGCACCGCAGTGACCTTCTCTCTCCTGAATGGGAACTTCAACCCTTGAAAGCATCTCGTTCTCCCAAGGGTCGCGCACTCTAACGGCAGTCAGACCAAGTAAGTGATGGAGTTCGAGATGCCAGACATCCAAGAAACTAAAGGAGAGAGGAAATAGAGGAGAATAAACGCGCTGCGATCCGATGAAGTCATTGATTGATACTTATCAACAAATATGATACATCGCAATCGAACATAGTTATTTTTTTTCTGAGAAAATGTTCATTCACAGGATAGGTATTTATATAGCGCTATCCAATAAAACGTAAATAAAGCAATTCCAATAACCCTAAATGCGGTTAATATCTCTCTAATCGAAAAAATTAGTATATTTTAGCCGTAAATTATGTCCAGTTCCCTACACATGGTTTAAAGATCAATCAATAGTTCTACGACAAATGGATGCCTGGTACTTACCAATCAAATTAGTTCAGAACAAATTGAAGTAGCTTCGAAATAATTTCACGATTTATTTCGAAATAGTATTTTATTTTTTTAACGCTAGGGAAAAATAGCACTGCCGCCGACTTCATAAGGAGTGGAGGGTCCCCTCCCCCCAATACGATCAAACAGGGTTCCGAACACCCCCTCCCCCCAAATCTTAGGTTTTCGGCAAAGTTCCCAGGGTCAAGAGATAAGCTGTATTTTTCCTTGGCAGAAAATCTGAACTTGAAGTATGATTTTTAAAAAGTATAAGTACATTGCTAAATATACGAATCGTGAAGAAAATTACACATTTGTCATATAAGTTATGTTTGCAATATACGCTGGGGAAGGTGAGACGTCTCCCTCATTATTTTCAAGTCGACATCGATGGGAGATACGGACGGAGAGAAGAGGGAGAACGATCGAGAAGCTTTGGGGTACAACACGCAGATGACGATAACCGTGTCGCCAGCAGAAGCTCGAGGGATTTGGGTGGGAGATAGAGAGAGAGGGAGGGAGGTATTACAGCCGTATGCCATCAACGCTGACGGGGTCGACGTCTTCACGCAGGGCTGCGGTGATGCTAATGCAGATAGTCCGTTTACATTATTCTAGAGCACAGATAACAACGTGAGCAGCATTTTCCTTCAGTTATACTAAAATGGACGAACGCGGGAACCCTGAAAACTTCCTTCGTTATCACAATCTCCCTGCCTCCCCCACCCTCAAAATTAATGAATATCCGTAGTATCAAACGTAATACAGATCAATGAATTATATTCAATTAGTCGTCACTTATCCAATAATTCTGATGCACTATAGCAGGTAAGGCCCAGATTATTTTCTAATTACAATAATATTATCTCGGTGAAAATAAAATTATCCACCCTCCACTTCCACAGCTAATAATACCAAACTATAACAAATATTCTCACGTTGTCATATTCAAAAAATTACAGAAATGATTTGATATTAATAATAAATTTACAATTAATTTTTACAGTAGACCGCCACCCGTCTGCAAGACAACTTTTTTATTTTATAAAATCAGTCTCTACCTCTTCCACATAATATTTTATTACGGGAAAAACATTCTTAAAATTACTAATAATATATTTTTGCAAATTATTTATCTGAGTTTCAACATTTATATGACCTCGTAAATTGCAATTTCGCTTTCAGGGACTGAGGGTGGGATTCTTGGGTGAAGGGAAAACGTGTTAGCTGAAACAACAAAGATGAAATTACTGCGCGTGCCTTTGAAAGCGTTGAAAAAGACGTGGAGCGCCGGTGATGAATTACAGGAGACGAATTACGTTCTTGTTCAACCAAGATAAAAAGGAAATCATCTCAGTAAGTTATCAATATTTATTATTCCAATCAACATAAGTATCGCATGTCTCTTACGTCATGTTCTAAAATGTAGGGGATTCCCTTAAAACCAACCGTTGAGCATTCACATTTCACTGAACCTAATTATACTCCAACTCGTGTAACTTTCCTCGGAGATAATGAAGAAAAATATAAACATTAACGCACTGCTTTCATTAATTAGTTTATTTTGAAGTAGAAGCAGTAATTAATAAATTTATTGTCAGAAAAAACAGGACAGACTGAGTATGACCACGTGGAGGACAATAAACTAATTTACTCTCCGGAAGCAAGCGAGGGACCATCCCATCAATTCCGATCAAGGGCCCTAAGGCAGAGGCGGATTCAAAAAAAAATTCAGCAAAGGTTCCTAGATAAGATAAAAAGTAAGCTGCGAGTTATAATACATGTATAATGTCAATATGTTTGTAATTTAACGCAAATACGTTTGTAAATTTACATGTACAAGTTATTATCGAACTATATATTATTCTGAGTATAGTGTTTAAAAATCATAAGAGTCGAAAAAAACCCACTAAATTCACGATTTATTGATTGATTTAGTTGATTGTCCTCAACGTGGTCATAGGCTGTTAGTAATTACTCTCTTAACAACAAATTATTTATTTATTTATTGTATGATGTTGGTACAGTGCTTGTACCCAGTGGAGACAATGGTTTCACTTTCCCGTCATCTATATGAGTAGTAACAACTGTACTTCGCGTCACATTGGCAGGAAAATCGCATTCCTTGAAACTTAATCTATCATCAATATCAATCCAATTCTATTTTTTCCCTTGGGGCTTTAGGGCTCGTGAACGTGAAGGTCATGAGAGCCCATGCAAGTAGGGAAAAATGCAGTTTCGCACCATAGGGACTCTTCCCCGTGTGTGGGACTCGCCGAATATCTCGACCACACCCACTAAAAAAACCCTCTTGAATTCAACAAATATCTAAATATAAAGACGAAAGAAATGAAAAGGAAACAGTTGCCCAAAACATTATATCGAAAATAAAATAAATACTGCAAAAATATTGAAGTACAAATGACCGAGGCGAAGAAAATAGACGTTTGGGTGTGTAACACGCCTTGCGGTACGCCAGGTGAGACAATCAAAACTTCTGATATCTTGTCCCACGAGTTCGGAGGAACAGTTGTACAGCGACGTGGAGCCCCCGCATCACGCCACTAAGCCTTATACAACTGAGGTGCAGCAGTTGCCCCAGAGGTTGAGAGTGTTCATCCTCAACACCCATTCTCCTCATCGGCGCGTAACGCAACCTTGAGGTTGAGGGTGTTTTTAATAGAGGTTTAATCCTTCCTCGGGACCCGACCGATGAAGGCAAGATCCCCGCTCTTCGCAACACAAAACGTTCCACCATCACGCTAATGGTGCTCGCTGAAATGTGCCCAAAGTTTACGGTGTCCCAGGACTGGTGGCGCAGTGCCAGTCCCCAGCGCAGGGCCGTGGGTTCGCCAAGCCCATACTCAGTCGAAAAGGAGTCCCCCTGCGGGGAATCAAATTCAATTCACTTTGCTCTTACAGCTCTATTCCCTTATTTCCGCATCGCGCGTGAGTAACGAACTTTACCTTATTTTGTCTCTTCTGTCTTAGTTTGTTGTATTTTTGTTACAGCTTCTACGACTACTATTAATATTCATTCTGACGTTACTTCAATTCCTAGAAGTTAGCAATTCGTGTTAGGCAGTCATCTTGCATTGTCCCGCGACTTTGTCTAGACAACCGGCAGCTCCATATAATAAGGCATCCAATATGTAAATACATTTTTACCGAGCAAATACAAATTATTAAGTCGACAACGGAATTACGTTTCATTCCAAATTTGAAACTTCACGAGGTGTATGTCCAATTGTTCTCTTTGTTATTATTCAAATTGCTCTACATCACAACAATATGAAAAATCACAAAGAAAAAACACGATTTAATTTGTATCTAACAGTTAATAATATTGTACACACAATATTCCGGAACTCGCTTGACTGGTTTCAAACACGGCGACCGAGCGGATCTCTTCTCAGAAAAAGTGAAATATATTTCTCAAATGTCCGGACCGTAGATAAATGTGTTGCAAAAATACCACGAAAAATTTACTTCAGATCAAAGTGAACTTTCATTACTTTCGTCATTTCAAAGTTGGTTTTTCTTTTGAAAATAAATGTTTTCTCCTTAAGACGCAATGTATTCCACCATCAATTCTAATTGCAACTATTTCATTTAAATGGCCGGTGAAGTATGTTTTTCTAACGTTGACCCACAATAATTACGTGTTACTCTGTTTCAGGTATTTTTACGACCATCGCCATTAAATATTTCACACTAACAAATGACGTTCGAGAAACAAACGAAACGGCGAGTGACGGATAAATGAATAGCGACATAACAGGAGAAGATCTCGTAAGGTTCGGAGGTGGTTTGAAGAGAAGAGGATTGAAGAGCTGCCACCTCGTCTCGAGGCCGGGGGGTTTTTAATACGAGGGTACAGGTTGATAGAGGAGGGTGAGGAGTGAAAGATGTGCAGGGTTCTTGTCATGGTAACGAGGTAGAGCGCCGAAGGCTTATTAACGTCGCCGCTAAGACGGAGCTCGTTATGCATGCGGTGGGCCTGGCACCGCACTTCAGCTGTCAACCCCCTCACCCCCCCCTCTCCGCACACTCTCATCGTCGTCAACGGTGACAACAGGACGGCAATAACGAGCTTCGGTCCAACTAATAGGGACGGATAGCGTCTACTCCGGCGTGTAAAACAAATGGAGAAGGGAAGAAATCTCTTCAGTACGTTCCAAGTACATTTATTGAATTTTTTATCTTTTTACAAATTAATCCGGTTTATTTAAACAAAAAAAATGTGATTACTGCAGGCAGATGAAAATGGTGACGAATCGAGAATCGAACCCGGGATCGCCTGTTTCGATCGCTGGGGAACTGGCCACTACACACCCGCTTGCTTTGCTGGCTGCGGATATCACATATTCTCCACGTATATTTAGACGGGAGAAATAGAATTTCAAATAAATAAACAAAATGGGGACTAACATTGGAAAATTTACACCTTCCACACAAAGATGTTTTTAAAAAATATTAGAAGAAAATTACTAATTCCACACCAAGATGTAACCCTACCGTTATTTTGAAATTTCTATTTCCTTTGAACAAGGAATGACGTAGGACTTCTGACAATGCTCCTCCAACTCTGTTAAGTTCTTTCCTTCAAATTACAACAAACAAAATGTGTTATACAGTATCCATTTAACATGACAAAAATCGAGTGATACCAACACTGTTTAAAGACGTTGAGAAATTAGCAATGAGGTCACAAATCAATTTACTTGCCTTTCATTCCGACTTGATGTTATCTGTCTATTCGTGCAATTGAATTGTTAGAGAAAAATGATATATCTGTAGGTTTTCACATAAATGCCTCAGTTATATATAGTTGTGAGGATTGAAAAACGAACCCGCTCCCTCTTACGTTCCTAGTATCAAGAACTACTACTACAGCACCTCCTCGTGGGCGAAGTCGTCGGTAAACCCTCAGCTAACCGGCCCACCTTGTTTCAATAGCACTTAGCTACATTTCCCATTTACAAATACTACAAATGAATATAAAATTGAAGTTAGATCTGTCAAAATATATTATTTATAAAGAGGAACTCTTGCAGTTTTCCTTAAATCCTAAGTAATACGATTCAGAAGATTGTAGAAAATAATGAGACTGGGAACATTATAAAAATTAAAAATAAAGTAAAAAATGAGAGAGAAAAGTAGAAGGAAGATGGAAGAAAAATTAATATTTAAGGGAAAAAAATCTGAAGGAAGTAGAAGAGTTCGGAGAGAAATGTAAATAGCTGAGAAGGAAATGAGATAGGGTGACATTAAAAAATTACCTAAAAGCAGAATGGGAAGCCAAATGACGAAGAGGAAAGTGGAGAGATTTCCTTCTGTGACTTTCATTCGCTCCAAGGAGCCGCACAGCAGAAGAATAGAGCTGGGGAAGGGGACGAGGAGGAGTTGTAGACGCGCTGAAGCGACTCGAGCACCTTCCAACTGCAGTTCAGAGCCGGAAGCAACTCATATACATCCCGTTGCTGATAAAATGGAACGAAGAAGAAGAAAAAGACAAGCTCCAGGATATTCTACGAATCTGTGTATTTAATTTGCAGCTCCACGATGGAAAACTTCTTCATTACAACCAACAGAGTATAAATAGAAAGATGTACCAAAATTCTTGACAACGTGTATCAACAAGTATTCCATATCTTAAGGTATTATGTGCTTCAGAGCGACTAGGCTTAAGTATCCCCAAGAAATGTTTTAAATGATAGTTTGAATCATTCCCTGACCGGTGCCGATGAAGTTTCATTCCCTTACGGCGCAAAATTTTGAATTATTTGACTCGAAATTACCACGCGCTTACAGGGAGATACTTTTACGGACTCACGGTTTTTTTATATATTCTGGCCAAAGTACCGGCTTAACAGAGCGAAAAAAACCTACTACAACATAGGAAATGAAAATAAAAAACGCAATGACGTTAAGAAGCTTTTACAAGAATAATTCATAAAAACTGTGGAAAATACTGTTCTAAGGGAAATGTCAACCGCATCACGTGACTGAAGACAACGGGACGCTTGTCAAAGAAGGAGTCAAACGACAGTCTAAATTAATTATAAAGTTTTAAAATTACAAAATAATTGTTCTCATCTAACATTAAAAAAATTAGTAGAGCCAATTATGAATTAATTAATAAGAACTACTTTGGTGAATGTTTCCAAGTTTCGTGAATAGTTGGCAACTTGACTTCAGTGTACGCGATTCACGCAGTACCTCAAGTTAAGGTTTCTAATACACACTTCTTAGAAAACCAACATTTCCACTTGTCCTAAGTCATATTCAGGGCCATATATACACACACATCAAGGACTTTTTTAACATTTTAAGTTTATGCAATAAAAATTACGAAGATATCGTAACAAAAGTCGAAACGTCCTCGATCTGAAGAAGAAACTAAAGATATTATATACTTAAAAATATCAGATCGTCATATCACTAAAAAAAATTGCACATTTGATTACAACTATCGGGAAACAAAAAAAATCGTGGAATATCGTCGCTCAGAACAAACTCCTGAGTGCAAAAACCGAAAATCTTTCTGAAAATCTAAATTTATCGTCGATTACGCAGAGTTACGAAGTGCGTGTGACGTCATGGAAGACAAAGTTATTTCTATTCCTTCTCCCCCCCCCCCGGTGAATGGGTCACATTTTCATGATACACAGTATTTCTCATCGTCTCCGGTGGACATGTTTCCACTCTCGACATCACACCTCTTCCTTCAAAACCTACTTTTTTTACTTTAAAATAAAGGGTACTTCGCATTAAACACAAAAGTACAGTTTTGAATGTTTTTTAAAATTACAGCCCCAATAATTTTGCTTACATTTTCTGTACGTAAGGTACAATTAGTATCCATTACATCCGCACTAGCGGAATTTCACTTCAAAATTTGGTATAGACGCAGTAAAATAATTTCCATCTGCTACACTTACACATTAGTTTATTGTTTCAAGAAACGTGAATAATATTTAGCAGTGTACATGGACCAAGCACACGTAGAATACACTTTTCGTAAACTGAAATGAGAGATATCATCATGATAAGATGCATAGGACAACAGCAAACGCACTGCAGATACAAAAAATACATCAATTTCTGTCTACAACGAAATTAAATTTACGTAACACTTTTACGATTTTTATAAGACTGACATGTCGCTATATAATTTGAAATAATATTCTGAACGTTTATTTTCCTTTCAAATTTCAAATAAAGAGTAGTAAGTTCATCTAGCGACTCTGAGCACGAATAGAGCACTGGAAGGCGACCATCTTATATAGAGGTCCACGCCAGAAATGACCCTTTCACCATAGAATGTTTTCTCACTCTTCGCAGCAGACGGAGAAGCGCAAGTATGAGAAACTGCAATGAGTGCAATGGTTTTGTAACGTCTTGAACAACGAAATAAAATGTTTATCTACACTAATCACTTGTAATATAAAAACATAATCCGAGACTTAAAGACATGAAAACGTGAAGAAAATGAGACAAAAAATGGAAAGTATAAAAATTCAATCCAAAATCACTTCGTTAGAAACACTCTGAACAAGAGAAATTCGTGGGAGTGAATTTTCAGAATAATTACCAGGGTTTTTTATCATGGACTATTTTGTTTATAACAACTTAACGGAGAGTTTCATCTTTTTAGCAATTACACAAAATTCCGAAAGCATTCCCCTATTCTTTGCAGAATTCTTACGCGCAACTGCCGTATGAAAAAGTATAATGTTGTAAAGTAAGACACGGTGAATAATGTTCCAATAAGCAGTCCTCATATATTTCTCTCTCTCCCGTTTACTCGCAACCCCGGCTGAGCGTTTTCAGCCGCTCGACGAGAAAAACACGGCCGTAGAAATTGCGTTAGTGGCTTGTTCTACAAAATAACACCGAGAGGGGAAAAAAGTGTAGACTTCGTACATTCGAACGCTGGAACTAACTCCCCCCATTCATTTCCCTTTCAACTGAAGCGTAGGCCTCTATATGCTGCGAGTGGAAGGCGTCGCTTAGGTCAGCTTTGTATTTCATTTTATATTTACACTCGCTGATTACCCGGCATTCCCTCGAATTTTTCTTTAACACTAATCATCCTTTACTGAGGAAAAATGAAATTATGTATATTGTAAGATCAAAACACTTTTACCTACTAGTTTTTTTAAAACACACACAGCATCCTAATAACACACATTTTATACAAAACTTGACTGTATACACTAAGGACCGCATCATTCGGGAATCGTTCTATATAATTCCCTGCCCAAAAATATAAAAGACATTATGAAATTGAATATCTTCAAATCCGCGGTTAAAAACTAC
>NNCF01126129.1:596938-607738 GCA_002313205.1 Laupala kohalensis
CCGGTTTTCCTCCGGTAGTCGGGGAATTTCCAAATGCGGGAATCTCATTGTCGTTCACTCCGTCATACACAGTATGCGTCCGTTTTTCTTTCTTTGTTTCTACAATAATTTACTTATAAAGGAATAATCCTAACGCAATATACAGAGATTGATGCAATGAAAATAATACTGAGTTATTCTTAAATTTTAACACGAAATATTTTAAAGAATTGTTTTCTAATTTTAATTCTCCGCAATTGTTTGGTATATACTCGGTATTTACATTTTAATATTATATTCATTAATAAACAATGTATAACAAACAATTGTGGAAAATGAAAACTGGAAAATAATTCATTTGGTGAAAGCTATTTCCATGGTCGTAAAAAGTTTTATAAAATAAAAAATGGTTTTAATACACACTAGATCTTTTGCGATAACCAATTGAATACCACAAGAAAATTAGTAAATCAACTTAAAGGGGACACCAGTTTATAACTGTATTTAAGAGCGGGTCATTCGGAAATATCAAAAAGGCATTCCAGTATTCATCAAGAACATACCACTTTAAATGTTTCTTCTCCTACAATTATATTCCACAGAAAAACTCATTGCACCCCTCAATCTCTTTGACCCATTAAGAGTATATATAGAATGAAGAGAGGCATTAAATTGTTTCGTCTGTATCATTATTGATTCTCCGATACCCAACGCGCAGCAAAATGGATGTAATTAAACTTGACCAAATTGAAACACATCTACACCGTGCACCGAAATAATTATCAATTCTCGGACAAATATTCGCGTGGAAATTGACTTTATAAACAGAATAAATGGAATACTTTTTCAAAGTCTAACAAAATGCCCTCAAATACAACTGGGAAAATTGAAGTAAATAAAACGCATATTCGCGCTGGATTCTGGGAAATGTTAACAAAAAAAATTGACGAGCAGTACCTTGTTTTTTTTTCGCACACAGTTTCGCAGCAGTGAAAGTTTGAGTCGGAATGAACGTAACCCTCCCGGTGAGTGAATTACGCTTCGCAAACAAAGGTGGGCAGCCACCCCAATACCACAAAGTCTACCCTCTGCGCCTGTTCTAACTACGACATGGACGTAATATAATTTTAATGGCACTCTGGGGGTCACAACCATACTCATTCTGGACACACACCCGCACAGTTTCAAACTCTGTGTCATAATGCATTCGTTACATCTACACTTAACTGTCCTTCACCACTGGGAATCGTTCAATTTCAGAGAACAGGTATGAATGAGAATATTCGTTTTTACAACAATTTTTTTTTATGTCAAAACAAAATAGATGTAACAACTTATGAGGTAAAATGGTGATGAGCGAGGAATCGAACCCGCGAGTCCTGCTTTGACCGCAAGGGTGCTGACCGCTACACCACCGGTACGCCACTACACCATTTCCACCCCGAACTAACCCCAGACCAATGGTATGGTAGGGGGGGGGAAGGCGAACGAGTGGTGTAGTTGTTCGCACTCCAGCGATTATTCCAGGAGTCCCGGGTTTGATTCGCTATTTTGACTAGGCCGAAAGGTTGCGTGTCTTCCCCATATGTAGGTTCACAGAATAAATATATGCACAACGAAAGAGTCGGTCCTTTTCAACTTTAATCACTCAACGGGTCACGAAACTCCATGGAGCATCGTTCTCACTCGGCCCGGGATCGATCCTCGGATACTCTGACAGCGATTCCAATGCAAGTTTTATTAATGAGTGTATTGTTTCCTTTGTGATCTATGTGAACAAAAAAACCCATTTCACTGCAACTGATGCGGGGGGACTACACAGACTACACAAGAGTTTTCACAGCACGTTGCCGTGAATTACATTCCCATAAATTAAGAATCGATCTATAATTTCAGAATTACGATCAATGTCACCCAAGTGACGGAAATAACATCGTTCACTATACAGTGTCACTGTTTTTCTTCTCCCAAGATGATAACTAACACAATAATGAGAACCACAAATGCGCTCTAACATTTTCCACATTTTTCCAAAATAGGGAGTTACACACAATAACATCAATGGAATTTAACTTTGGCACGGTTGTGTACATTCATTCTGTAGCCCCATCCCGGCCCGGGTTTTTCTCCAGTTTTCCTTCGGGTAGACGCGGATTTCTTATACAAGTTCTCTAGGTTTTGTCTAGGGGCGCGTTTATTGTAATATAATAAATCGTGAATTTAGTGTTATTTCAATTCTTATGATTTATAAACACTATACTAAGAATAATCTACAGTTCGATAATAATGCGTACATGTAAAATAAATTTTTTGTGTTAAATTATAATACTAATAGAATATCAACATGTTTGTAACTCGTATATAACTTTTTATCTTATCTAGGAATTTTTGCTGAAATTTTTGAATCCGCCTCTGCCTTAGGGCCCTTGATCGGAATTGATGGGATGGTCCCTTGCTTGCTTCCGGAGAGTAAATTAGTTTATTGTCCTCCACGTGGTCATACGCAGTTTGTACTGTTTTTTGGACAATAAATTTAAAAATTTGAAATCAACTTTTACAAATTTCAATTATCATCATATGCATCAATACGCAAATGTACCCGAGATGTTTCGCTCATTTTCAGAGTGAACTGGACGAAACATATCTTTAATGAAGTGTGACACGTTAGAGAATAAAAATATGGGTCGACCATTTCCTATTATATCGTCTCAGACCTTTTCTCTTTTCAAGAACAACTTTTAATTGGATTCATTTTCAATAATGCTTCACTGACTTTTCAAATTCAAATGGTCTTCTATGTAATTTTGGTCGAAGAAGAGACAGAATTGGAAGACGTGTTATTCACGCAGTACAAAAAGTATTCTAGCTGTTAAAATTGTTGTTTGCATTTGAAATATTCTACAACATCCCATTTAATGTGAAATATGAAATTTTGTGTACGTCGAAACGGTCAACGCAATATTCGCAATTTTCAAATTTCGGAATAATTTCAAACTTTCAAAATAAATTAGAACTAAAATCCAGTGAAGTAAATAATTGTAGATCTACGGTATTTAACAGATAAAACAGTTTTATTTGTGATTTAAAGCTTGTCCGTTAGATGACGTAAGTCTATAATTATTTATTTAATTTGATTATATAATGGACGTTAATTGTAGTAGAATTTTGAAAAGTAGATAAATACACGAACACACTTTAATTTTTCGACATATTCCCCATCCTTCACCGCAAACGAATTTAAGGCCGTAAGACATTGTTCAAGACTAAAAGATTCCGAGCAGTCAATGCATCTTCGATCATCTGCAGACCACTTCTAACCCTACAAGTTAAATCGCCACGCCGTTGTCAACAACTCTGTCTACAGTGTGGTCGTGGAGGGAGGGGAGCGAGGTATTTTGGTCGTGTCAGTTCCTTCACTTCTCCTTGCCTGTCCTATCCGCTGCATGTGGCGCTTACAGCTTGGCCTGCAGCCTGCAGCCTACAGCCTACAGCGGCGCACCCTATACAGCCCACGCAGCGGCAAAACACTCTGCTGCTCAAGCGACGCCTCATGAATAATTGTACGCGCGGACAATAGACGCGCCTGCGAGTATAAATTACGCAGCGTATGACGGAAAACACTAGAGCTTCAGCGGCTCTCCAGGGACAGGATACGAGGAGGAGGACGGGAAAGGAGAAGAGGCAATGAATGAAGAGAATGTGTGCACAGGACTAGAGAGGCATAAAGATTGGGTTTACAGGTAAGGTAATGCAAAAGAACAGAGGACGAAGGAGAGTTAAGATGAGAACCGTCCACAAATTATACGTGGAGTACCGCAAGGCTCTATTATAAGACCAACAAAACCTACGAAGAAAAAAACCTGGATCATAGAGCTGAGAGAATGTAATTATATTTCAATGAAAAATAAGCTTGTGCACGTGTATACGAATGAAAGAATCAGGACTGGAAACTGGAGAGAAAATTCTAGCAATGGAATATTTGAAATCTTCCAAAATGCCGAGCTATCTCATCCATTGTCACTCTCTTCTCTCCACTGAAGCTAATGCAACTCGTTCGAGCGTAACCCCCTTGAGCTCGTTGCTTTTGTGTGTTTATATGAGAGGGTTTCTCACGGAAATGAACAGATAAGAATGCACAGTGTGTGTGATACGAAAAGAACAAGGTTATATCAAACATGTTTGAATAAAGAACGTTCAACACACAACTATTCAATATCTCAAATAATCCCGCGTCCATATTCCTTTTTTACGGCTCAGTCTTATGGAACGACGGATTTTTTTCGGGTGGGGGGGGGCAGAAAAGGGTAATTGAATTCTTATCCAGTAACACATTGTTGAAATATCTAGAGCAGTACAGGCTTCGCAATTCAGGCAATTAAAATTGGATTCCCATACGAACACTCATTAAAAAGTGCTAAGAAAAAACTTAAATGATAGTACAGAGTCTATTGCTTCCTTGGGGAAGGAGCCTCTAATACAAATTTAGAATATGCCATAACATTTTCTTCTCGTAACTATTTCACCAAATAAAAAAAAAATCGAAAAACAATTATTTAGAATAAATAGTATGGTTTCTAACTCAATTTGTCACAATAAATGAAAAACTTAAAATATTCATAAATAAAATAAATACGAAGAATAAAATACCATAACGTCTACAATATACTTAGATCGATTATGATCTGTCAAGATATTAATATTATTATTTGTAATATAAATGGACTGAAATGAACTTGAATTATTCTCTTTCGTGGAAATAGCTCTAGTCATATGTCCTGCTCCTCCGTCATTCAACCCAAATATAATTGCATAAAAAATATCAATAAAACAGTGAAAAGTACAATATAAAAATATCTAGTAGGAAACGATTTACAGCTGATTAGAAGGATAATTAAATATAAGTAAAATAGAAAATACAATAATATGGAATACAACCGTATCCGTTTTACACCTACTTTAAACGAATTTAAGTACGAATCCTACACTGTGTTCCTGTCTAAATTAGCAAATAATTTTCGTTAAATGAGCCATCACTTTGAATGAAGCAGCGCATCGTACGAAGCTTAAGAGTCAATAAAAAAGAGGTTAGCAATTAAATTCCCGCGCTGCGCAGACACAATGCAGGTACACGGTGGCGAATTCGCAATACGCGAACACCACTGCAACAAAATCGCATTATAAGCGACGTTCACTGAAGGTTTTCTGCTTCAGTGGTTGCAAACAAGCAGTAATACCGCGGGGCATCCTAATTCACATTCGGGGCGCTCAATAACAAATTACTATGTAAATATTCTCGATCGCAATATGGCGTTTGATTACATTCCGTGATATAGAAGCAAGCAATTATGCGTTTTGGGAAGATTCATTTGATGGAAACAGTGGAAGAACGAGTTCCGCGAGAAAGAAACGAGGAACTTCAAAGCGTATTCACGGAATTTTTATAAAAAAAAACTCGCTCATTATTGCTGGTGTATAACAGTCAGTTGCTGCTGTTTGTATTGTCTGACTAACGTGTTAACAATGTGAATACTAAATGATTGCTTGTTAAGTCCTGTTGTATGTCCACAGTTAAATTAATGTTTACTTGCTTCTCTTTGTGTCGTTGGCGCCTTTCGTTGCTCGTGTAACGATGTCGAGTGAAAAATAATCAACGTAATGAAATGTACTCGTCTCAAACATGACTTTGAATCGCTCAATTCTATTCGGGATATAAATGTTATTATATATTTCATCAATCTAAAGGAAAATATTTGTGTGCAAGAGGCGACGACTATGAATCCTTTTTTCAAAATTAAATGAATCTTCATTCACTAGGTCTTTTATGTTCGAAGGATAATTAAAATTTATAAGAAGCGTTTTAAAAACTCAAACAAGGTAATTAAATATATTTTCTACATAGTAATTAGCCCGTAACTTCGAACTATTAAATATTGTACGAATATATCACATTTTAACTTGTGTTTAATCTTTTTCATGCTATTTCGTGTCCCAATACCAGGAACTTTTTTGCCAACACGATTGTGATAAATTAATTTTTTTAATAATGGAAGGAGTATATTGTAACTATGCCAGATCCGATCTCCATTTATAAATCGAAGATACTAAGATCGGGAAATTCACGTGTTCAAATTATCTCTGAGAGCTGACGTTAAGAAGCCAATCGCAAGCACAAGGCCACTTCACTGATTGAATGTCATCATGGATGAAGTTCTGGGAAACTCCGTCGGTGACGAAAGGTCATCATCTACCAATATGATCCACGGTTCTCCACGTCGCCGGCATCATGTGTTCGGCCCACACAAGTTCTGTCAATTGAAATGATCAACAGCCAGTGTACTCTAGTTCTAACTCCCAAGGTTCCTAAATTTCAGGAGCATAACATCTCTCTACCACGGAAATATCAATATGGTTTGTAGTGATTTATGTTTTATTAATAATAGAAGTTTTTAGACTAAAATAACGAACCCGAAAATTATTTTCCTAGGAACATACTTATATACTACTCAGTTTAAAAATAAGAAAAATGTGATTTTATATATCAAGTTAAATATAGATGATTTACTCCGTAAATTATTTATCATCTTCCGATATTTTATGAAGTGCATCGCAAAAAAAGCGATTCAATAGTCCAGTCAATACTTTTACATTATATTTTGAAAATACGATAATATTTATATTAGGATTAATCCATATGACGATGTCCGCAAACACTAAATGCTACATGTTCCAAACAATTTGTTTTTCAACTCAAGAATGTCTATATTCACAAATTGATAAAAATAATTACGACATATTGATAAAAAAAACTTATTCATAATACACCCGATTACAATTTGAGGGTACGGAATTATACTCATAACGTATTTTATTAAGTACCGTGTGGTATATTCTGGTTTCAAAACTTCACGATTAAGCACCTGTAAATGTTTCGAGAAATACGAACAGTTGAGAAGTTTGAATATTTTATTCTAGTCGTACGTTGGAATTAGGTCGCAATTTTAAAAAAAGTTAAAATTTTCTTCTAACTTGCCGACATTTCGGTCTGCGTCATCAGAGCTGCAATTAGACTGTAGCGTGAAAATGCGCAGCGAATATACATTGGAAAGAAAAATTTGGAATAGACGAAAATTACCAACAATTATTGAATGATACGCTTAGATGTAACATTACAACTTCCACATTTAATTTTTAAAAATGTTATCATTACACTTCTTTTCATCACTAGCATACCCTTACAGTTACACATTTCATTGTTGATAATGTCAATTCATATTATACGAAGTACTAAACTAGAAAACTGCCATCGTATGAGCTACGTCGTGACGCGGTGCCAGATGCAGATTTTGGGAGGGGCCACTACAGAGAAATTACAAGGGTGTGCGGGTCCCTCCATAAGAAATTTAAAAACAATTAACTTCTTCGAATTGCAATTTAAAACATTCCTATGTATACATAACGCATTAACTTAAATTGCAGTTTTCATAAAAGCACATTTAAAAATCAAGTTTTTGGGCTAATTCGTATTTTTTGGTGAATTTTTTTTCTTTGGGCGTTCCTGCAACGAGTCTATTATAATTATAAAACCAAAGTAAGTCATATTTTTGTCCTATAAAGTCGTCATTTTCCAAGATTTTATTTGGTATTCTTGTTACTTTCAATGGGCATGTTGATTTTTTTTCGAAGTAAATTACTATTATTATCATCATCATTTTTACTATTTAGTTCTCTCAACTTGTGTTGGTTTTTCTCTCAGCAGTGCATTATTAAATCAAGTTCTGCTGGTAGGAAGAATCTATTTCAGGTCCAAGAACTTTCTGGTGATGTGGGCTGAGAACAGAAGGACGCTGTGTTGCAGTCTACTTATTATATTGGTGTTGACTTCGAATTTTTTAATGGAGTCAACCAGGGATTGGGGTACTAGTCCTAGGGTAGATAAAATGATAGGCACTATGATTACTTCTTGAACATTCCAGAGTTTTCTTACTTCGAAGGCTAGTTGTTGGTATTTTGATATCATGTCGTTCTTTGTTTTTTCTAGATTTATTATTTTTATTGCTGCTGCTGTCTCTTTGGAGGGGGCATGTGCCCCCTGCGCAGTGACGAGACGTAATGCGTTGTAGTAGCAGTTCAGCAGCGCTTCAACGTTGTCGACGAATCGTGGCTTATAATAGCGACACTCACGCTCGTAGCGTCTAAGTTTAGAAGGAGGAGGAGGAGGAGGAGGAGACTCCTAAAAGTATAATTGCGCGCCGGAGCCTCTGAGCGGACGGACTGACTGACTGACTGACTGACTGACGAACGAACGAACGAACAGGCGACATTAGAGGTTAGTGGGTCGTCTTCACGCGGAGGACGAGTGAACTGAATAGATCACTTGAGTTTACGACAATTGGGAGCGCGAGGATTGTCACTCATACAATTAGTCTTATTCCTTACACGAACACCATCACACTCATTCCACAAAGCGAGAATTCGCATAGAGATGAAGATGGGTATTCGTCTTAAGGCCATCACTTCAAATGAAATATCAAAAGTCCCCAACGCTCCCGCTTGTGCAAAATAGTTTATTCAGGGTCAAAGGTCACTAAAAAAGTTTCTTTTTTTGGTTTTTTGTATTTTTCGTTGAAATTCTCTTCAGCAATGCATTTAATCGTAAAAAAATATATTACAAATTTTATAGATCACAAAATTGCCTACAAAAAAGATACGTATATGTTTCTTCCTCGGAAGCATCAATTGCGCGACTTTCAAAAATAATGAATACTGCAATGCGCACTAGTGCAAGAACACGGACTAACACTCGGCAAACGTAATACTTTATCTTCTCTTCTAATTCAGGTGGACACTTATAGTACTTGAACTGTAATCAAGAAGACTTTTGCAATTAATTATTCATTTTTAAAATTTGCAAATGTGTGTTTATAGATAAGTATATTTTAATAAAAAGAGGAATATAGTTGATTACGAATATAATATAGCTTCAGAGATATTTTCGACAAACCGTTTTTCACGACCTGTGTCCTTGGATAAAATTTTTAGCACAAGCGTGGGGACTTTCGATATTTCATTTGAAGAGAGTCTTCAGAGGTTTACCACGTTTCATCTCTATGCGAATTTTTTACAAATTTCGCCTTTTTACGTTTATTTTTCCGGGACTATCAGTGTGTTTCCGCATCGGATGGAACAGTATTTACAAAAGTTCCAACACCTCCAATTGTTTCTCAACACAGAAGATCAAGGGTGCCACCTGTACCTAAATAAATTATTTCGTTCAATCACACGTTAATAGTAAACAGTGGTGATTAAGACAAATTTTAACTGATGAGAAACAGCGATAGATTCTGGAAGACAAAATTAAAAACTGGGTCGCAGTTCTGGCAATTGAGGAGTTAACACGAGTCGACACAAGCAATTTGTTAGATCTAATTTTCCTTCTCACACTCAAACATTTGGCAATTGCAATATTTAATTACAGCTTCTTTCTTTCCGCTATACGATGTTATATCGATTAAATCCCTTTCTGTTTTTTAACTCTCCTATCTTTAAACTGATAAAATCTCACTACGTAAATGAGTATTAAAAAATAATTCTTAAGAATCCCAACTAAATTTGACATTTCATTCACATTTGAATTTTTTTTCTAGTAGCTTCATAAACATCGATTACGAAATTCTTTTACCACAATTTTCAAAAAACAAAATCAAAAACTCTTCAGGACGCAAGAAAGTTTGCGATGGTTGCTTCCGGAGAGTGAAAAGAAAAAGGTTTAACCCATGCCCCTTTTTCAACAGCGATTTTCTTATTAATACATACAAATTAAATGTTTTGTATCAATTTTATAGGAACAACCTATGTACGGGCATTTATATGCCTCCTATAGCTCCTTCATTGTGTAAATTTTTACTCTGAAGGAAGATGGTCAATAAATATAAAATTTTCTACTCATGAATTTAGTTATCCACCCTACTCGTCCTAAAGGTGGGACCAGCGCTCCAAGCAAGTCAAACCACAGAAAAAGTATAACTGTACTCTTTATTGTTACTGTTTTGTAACAACGTAGCGAATTATGATGAGGAGTAAACATGATTTGGCTTCTATACTTTTGGTGATGTTCGGAGCCTAAATGTAAAATTCACTGCAAGTCAAAGTAATCTTCCTTCGCTTCCGTCATTTCAAAGTTTTTTGAAAGTAAGTACACGCAATGTATTACACCAACTATAATTGCCATTATTTCATTTAAATAGCCGGCGAGGTATGTTTTTAAAGTTGAAATCGTAATAAGTAATAATATTTGTTTAATTATGCCGATTTCAGATATTTTAGTGATTTTATTCTACCTATTTTTATTGTTAGAGTGTGTTGAAACATTAAATTTCCTTGATTGGAATTGATGGGATGGTCCCTTGCTTGCTTCCGGAAAGTATATTACTTTAACGTCCACCACGTGGTCATACGCAGTTTGTAAGTGCGTTTTGACAATAAAGTTTGTTTATTTATTTATTTACCTACTGTAGTGACACCTTAAATATTCCGAAAAGATTATCATCGCGAGAATTGTAGCTGTGTTAACTCCTCGTCGCCGCCAGAGCTGCAACCGAACAGCGAGTGCAGAGAAGAGACTATGCTTTCGATGTGTTCACTCACTCACCGTGACATTCCGCAGCCGTCTCGTCCGAGTTGTCTCCGCAGTCGTCCTCCCCTTCGCACATCCACGTGTGTGGGATGCAGCGTCCGTTGGCGCACTGGAACTGGCGCAAGGAGCACGCCCCTGTCACCAACAACGAGAAACGAAACTATTACTTCATGATTCAAACATATATA
>NNCF01126129.1:617630-633450 GCA_002313205.1 Laupala kohalensis
TTTTATGTGTATTAGAAAAATATGCTAGGAACGGAAACGTTATGAAATAATCAGATATTTTAGTGATTTTATTGTACCCCCGCTACTAGTACTACCTGAACATGCGTGCTCATTCCAATCCCCTCTCAGCCTCCATCCGTACCTTCCCAAGCGAAAGAAGGGAATTAAAAGGAAAGATGGGGAGGAAGCTCGAGCTTCACTTCGTCACTTCAAAGAGAGAAGACGAGACATCGATTGTGCTTCGACTCAAATGCGGGGAACGAAGCGATGTTGCGAAGATTCGTCAGCACCTGACGACGATCAGCCCTCGAGGGCGCACCGCGTCAAAGATCAAAGACCGAAGGGAGAGAATGGCAGTTTCGGTGGTCACGGGATGCCAGTGGTAGCGGACGGAAGTGGCATTCCATTGATTTGGTCCTGTGAGGTCACGCCGTACGTGAGTGGCTACCAGCATTACCAACATTCCGACATGGGGTGACGAAAATTTTTTTACAATACGGGAAGCACGTGAAATGAGATCATACACGTCCCACTACCTGCACGAGGTTAAGGGCTGGAACGTCGCGACGTCAGGCAGCCGAAACCATCGGGCAAAGGTGGGAACGTACTTTTTTTTACTCAGATAACAAGATATACGAGGAAATTAAGTATCGCCCGAATAAAGGAACAAGAAATATTGAGAGACACAAGATGGCGAGACATATTGACAATTATTCGACAAGACGAGACAAACATATAAAAAAGAGAAAATGACCTAGTACAGTGACAAGCAGACTATGAGACTCAAATCCAGGTGATGGTCCTTTTGGCTGATTTTGTATAAATAAAATGAATAAATGAATACATTGCAACATGTGGGAAGAAGTGGAAGGAAAAGCGGAAATGTCATCAATACAGTACAGTCTCTTAAATTCACTTATTAAATATTCTATAATTTCCGGTCGTTTGCAACTTGAATGATGTAATTTTACGTAATGAAAAGACCGTCCTGACACCTGTCTACGGTGTTAGTACGCTCGCTCACTCCGGGTTCAAATGTCGGCCAAAAAAAATGTGTAGCTTTTCACATTACTGTCCCAGTTCATGTAGCTGTGACCACTGAAAAGCGAACCCACCTTCTATCCACCTCAGAGTATTATTAATTCTATTACTAATTACTCTTACCAACACCTCCACTTGGGCCAACCTACTAACAACAGCCCCCATCACCCACGTCCTACCTCTTATCGCCTCATGTAGATAAGCTTCAATAGCACTAAGCTACATTTTCCCCTTACAAATAATATAAAAGAAACGGAAGGTAGTGAAGACTATAATCCTATTCAAACACGATTATTGTTCTTAACATTCAAAATTGGATTAAAGCAGTTTCTAACAAAAATTACTACAAATGCGTTTCAATATAAATATTTTTGTGTGTTTTTTTAAACACGTTATAAAATAAGACACGTACACATAATTACATATTTTATGTTCATAAACAACTGTCGTGTCACACGGGGATTCGTCCTAAAAAAATTGAGGACCATTGGTTAAAAAAGATTTGGATAATAAGAGCGAATTGAGTGAAAAAATAATTACGTAATAAGAAAGAATGTAATAATAAAACAGAGTGTGTGCAATAACAAAAGAAATAATTATTCACCATCAATTCGAAATTCTTTGCGCATTTTGATTCATGAAAAATGAAAGAATACAAATTTGTACAGAATACTCAAAAAAACTTTGAAATTAATTCTTGACGATTATGGTTTAATTTCAGTCTTTCGTCAAATACCAAAGCACAATTTCATGAAATTAACTAACACTCAAGAAAGCAACAATACTTTGCAAGTTCATGAAGTGAAATGTATCTTGATGATCTATGATCATCATATGTTTCTTTATGTCGCAATAAAAATACGAAACACGAATTGATCACGTGGACGGAACAAAATGGGAGACATCACATATATCTCACCGGAGGCCATGAACGGACAATTCAGCAATTAAGAGTTTCAATGAAGCGAGTAAATGGAGCCACAAGTCTTGCGTGGTAATTTGGAAGAACATGTAACACTGGCGAACACATTTCGCAGAGCGCAAACCGATTAAAAATCATTTAATAGGACGATTAAAGGAATTTCGCATTCAACCTAAAACGTATTACACTGAAGAGTAATGGAAAAGAAATGAAGTTACATTACTCAAAAATAGAAAGACAAAAAAAAGGGGGAATATAATGAGTGAACTCTCATACACCGAGAAAAAAATACGTATTGAGAAAGAACAGGAAAAGGTTTTACGGAAATATTTCTCGACTACAGTTTGCATATCGAACATCTTTGCTTATGCATATATTTGTTCCGTGTATCTACACAAGAAGACATACGGTAACTTTCAAGTCAGGTGGAAAAGGCGACGAGCCGGNTGCAATGATCGCAGGGGCGTTAACCACTACCATTTTCGCAAAAAAATCTTTCAAGAATTGAACTAAAAAATCTTATTTTAATTGCCGAAAAAGTTGGTATGCAAAATAAACGTTTTCCGAAATTCCTTCTCTCTATTACTCCTGCAATACAAATAATTTTATTTAAGAAGAAAACAACACTGGTCATTACTGAATTTTAATTTTCTTTCCTCAAAGAAGAAAATTATCTAAAAAACAATTTCGTGAGCAATTAAGGTTAGTTCCTAGAACTATCGTCGAAACAAGAGTTATTCAAGATCCAGGAAGTCTCTCAATTCACTGCCACAGAAACCCAATTCGATGAAATGTGTTCTTTGAAGACTCTGCCACCGCCCCCTGCAGACGTGTGCATGAACTGCAAATTATAGGCGGCTTTTGCAGCTTCGTCTCCACCAACCCCCACCCCCAGAACCACCACCGCTCAACCAAACCCATTTCTCCTTTGACAGGTTCGCATCTACCCAGCCACCTGTAGACTGCTGCTCCTTGGAACCGTCTTAATCAGAACCTTCCACGCGGCTTCAGAACTTACGAAGAAATTTGCTGCAGCGGCGGTGGAGCTCAACCTGGAGGAACTTTGGAGTCTCTAAGCTTTTGTCTCGAAGCCGGCGTTATTTTGGAGTCGACAAATCATAAATAACTTAGCGGCGAAGAAAAGTCAAGTGAAAAATGGAATTGTGGAACTATTAATTTCGAGGAAACTACCAGACTGAGTTATTAACTTCTTAGAGAACTTCGTTCATAATATTAAATTATGGAGGAACAACTAGTTCGTCTCCATTCGAAACAGAACTACCGGCATGTGTAAAATATTGAGTGAAAAAACTTATTTCTATAAACAGAGTCAATCCTGCTCAAAACTTTGTCATCCTTAGAACCCGCCTCGGCTCCCATCGGTCTTCTGGCGCGTCTGCTTGAATCAATTCACGGAATAGCCCTAAATATTAAGAAAAAAAAAAGAAACCGTCGGGACAAAATAGAATGCACTAATAATAATAATAATAATAATAACAACAACATATAAGTTTCTTCCGTGTCTCCCTCTCCACAAGAGACGATACGCGCTAACTTTCGGTCAGGTGAAAATGGCGACAAGCCGGGAATCGAACCCGGGACTCCTGCATTGCACTACACGGAGTGTAGCGGTTAGCACCCTGCGATCAAAGCAGGGGTTCCGGGTTCGTCGCCATTTTCACCTGACCGAAAGTTATCACAAATAATAATAGTTCAACCAAAAATCTTCTATGTGAAGAATCTCGACATGTACTTTGTATGAAAACACAGAGACAAGACAATGGCAGATTCCCGTGCACAGACTGACATCGAAAGACTCAAGTTTTCGTAAGCTTTAACGAAATATACTTTTTTTAGTTCTTTTGTAATACCTACTCACACACCTAAGACTACATTAGTTTTTACAGTTCGTTTATTTTTTTAATTTGCTCTCACTTAGACGTTTAAATTTTAGAAATAATAGTTTTCTTGTTATTTTAAATTCTATGTAACGTATTGTTTTAATATGTACTATTTGTTAGGAATTCAGGAGTTTTTCAATCATGACAAAACCCCTTTCACTCTGCGCACCCAGAAAAAAAATTCAATTATCGAAAAAATGGAATTCTATAAAGAGATCTACATGATCACAAATTTATGTTGCCATCTCATATTATATTGCTCTTAACATTTCTTCGACAAATATTTGTTTAAAAAATCTATTAAACAATATTAGACAAATTATTTGACAAGAGCATATCATCTACTTTTATGAATAAAAACTCAGACATGCGATCGGGGTGGCTTGGCTTCGGCGCCGCCACTCCAACACGCAGTCATCCTGTCGGCGCACGAACGAACCCGAGGAATTGGAACATTAGCGCCACTAGCGGCGTTAATTGTGCGTTATAACGCAATTAGCGCAGAATAAAACCAGCTCCAATCGCTGGGCGACGAAGAATCACCATGCGGTAGTCATTCCTCCTCCTTTCCCCACCAGTCACCGAGCGTCACCAAGCACCAACCACCATCACTGCCCTATTCCCACATGATGAAAACGCACTCATAAAAATAGCCCACCGCGGAGGGAACGTATTGAAAATATTTTTATTGCACTTGCGGTATCCGGGGTAATTAGTTGCCAAGTTCTGTTCACTGCAGTTGAAATGGTAGTGAGATGTTAACGAAATTTTAATTATGCATATCCGCAAAACGAAATTTTTCTAAATTTGTATCAGATCATCCTCAAATACAGTACTGCAACGAATTTAATTGTTAACAGTCATTCATAGAAAGTAATGTGCTATGACGAGATTTAGTCTAGGACACCGTATTGTCACATTCTTCAAGTTGAGTCTGTCTCGTCTAGTGTTGACGATTTTTATAATTAAGTACTAGACATGTTCATGATTTCAAGGTTTCCTTAATAATATCAAATAAAATCAGACTTTCTATTCCATTTGGACTTAGAAATGCAAATGCCGCTCACCTAAATCGAACCGTAACAAATATATCAAAGAAAATTATACAACGCATCAAGGTTCTTTCAATAAGATTTTCGGTATGATATATATTTCGCGTTCAATACACTTCATTAACAAAATGAGCAAAGTTCTGATTTTCTCTCTCACTTTTTTAACGAACGTAAATGAGACGTAACTGTTTTATTTATTTTTTTACTTTGAATGAGATTTTACTTTCTATTCCGATACGAAACAATACTTACCTCCAACCGAAATACTTAAAGAAAAATGGTGAATGTTCTTTTATACAACCTGCAGGTGAAAAATATTTTTGCACAAAACTCAAAATGGACGAGAAAAAAATTCTTTAGTTCGGAGTTAAGAATCTGGGACGATGATTTATGACCGATGATTAAGAACATATCACATCCTCTAGAAAAATCTCCACTTAACTAACGAATTGAAATTAAATTACAAAGTTATTCCACTTACTAACATCAANAAATTAAATTACAAAGTTATTCCACTTACTAACATCAAAACAATAATTCAAAGCTTCAATGAGTTGTAGGAGCTTGCTATCCCGATGTCACATTTTACATATTTTCAGGGCATGAAACTTTTAAATTAGCTATTGACCGCAAACACATATTGTAATAACGCCATCATTAAAATGTAATACAAAATGGGAACAAAGAACAATTATAACTTTTTTCATTTCCCTTTAATTATTTATTAATAATAATTAGTTAGTACCGTATCACAAAATAAAATATGGACGCGTTCAAATTGTACAGAACGTTGGAAAATCGTTGTACTGCAGAGCTCAAAAATTTACGGTAGTGTTCGTATGCAGAGAAAAACCAATAAATTTTTGTGTGAAATAAGAAAACCTTCGTTAACCATGGCAACGAGTAAAAATAATAATAAAACGGGACATCGAATTGTAATATACACTTTAACTATATATCAATTATGAAATATCTCGTGCCTGTGCTGTTTCCTATTCAACGAACACAAACCGATTACGAAATGTAATAATAGATGCGAGTTGTGGAAAGCTGTAGATGTGCGTCAATGCAGATGCGAAGGTAGAGGTTGTCCAGTGGTATTTCAAATGTTCGGGTCATCCGCCGTAAAATGTACAATAAGTAATCATTAATTTTTTATTTGTTTCAGCGTCACACGTTTTTATATTTCACATTTTAATATTCCTTTAATTATTTATTTAACAATTTTTAATTTCAGTTCTCTGTAATTCGCATTTTTGTACATTTAATTGTATCTCCTTATTATATTCTGCCTCCGAGTACGGTCTGCCCATTTGCAGTTAAATAATTATTATAATATTATCCAGTAGGTAAGGCAACATTGGGTCACGTCCATTACGAGGACTCACGCTCCATCCAGATGAACACGACATCCAATTAGAAGTTGGTTCCTTTATCAATCTCACTGCGGTGGATAGGAAGTTGTAGTTAGAAGGAAAAGTACATTAACCTGAACCTGAACTCTTCTTTTTTTTTTTTTTTGCAGAAAAGGTAAAAACAGACTACGAAAACTTGATTCGACTTTTGCACGTGCTATTTTCAACGCCTTTTTTTTAAGAATCTACAATAAGTGTTAGTATCTTTATCACGTTTTAGAATACTCTCATATTCAAGTGAAACAGTAAATTAGTTTATTGTCCTCCACGTGGTCATACGCAGTTTGTACTGTTTTCTTGACAAAAAATTTATTATTATTATTATTATTATTATTATTATTATTATTATTAAATAGGGGGACAGTTGAAGAAGAGTGAAAGAGGAACAGAAGAAGAGTGAAAGAGGAACAGAAGAAGAGTGAAAGAGGAACAGAAGAAGAGTGAAAGAGGAACAGAAGAAGAGTGAAAGAGGAACAGAAGATAGGAATTCCGAAATTGAGGAACTCATCAGCTGCGGAGGAAGGAAGGAAGGAAGGAAAGAAGAAAGATTAGAAGAAATGGATGAAGTCGAGAGGCGAGCGAGTGAGCAATTGGAAGTTTCGCTTCAGCAACAACAGTCGACAGTAGACTAAGAGACGCTGTCCGGTTATCGGTCGTTGTATCCTCTCAAGAGTTCGCTCTCGTGTCTCTCATCTCTCGTTAGGCTCGCATTGCTTCTCAAGAGAGAGAAGCAGAAGGAGCAGATCCGTTTACCAAGCGCCATTACCCCAACGACAACACTCGAAGCTTGCACGCCACCACGCAGACGTGCTACGCCCTAATTAGGGCCCCGGCGCGACAGACGTCTCCAACTCAAAGAGAACTCCTCTACTTCTCCCTCGGCCCTAGGCGTCGCACTCGAGCAGCCCTTCATCCCTTCCACATCTACAGTTACAGATGCATTGGTCACTCCGTTCAGTACTTCGCTAAAGCACGTCATCTCTCTTCCTTTCTATAGTTCCATAATACCTTGTACATGTAATTTTTTGCGTAAAATTTACAGACATATTGACATTCTATTAGTATTATAACTCGCAGCTAACTTTTTATCTTATCTAGGAACTTTTGCAAAAAAAATTTGAATCCGCCTCTGCCTTAGGGCCCTTGATCGGAATTGATGGAATACGTCCCTTGCTTGCTTCCGGAGAGTAAATTAGTTTATTGTCCTCCACGTGGTCATANTGACAATAAATTTATTATTATTATTATTCTCACATTCACTCACTTTCGCAATTCTTTATCTCTACATCTCCTTTGTGCCTCTACATTCTCTCCTCCACTTTTCTCTCATCCTCCGTACACTCTAAACGGGAGACGAAAACGGACAAAAAGACAAAACCTCGTTACTCGTGCATTACTGTACATTGAAAAACATTTTACAAAAAGTTTCCTCAGAGAAACTGAAGCATAAACTCAAAATAAGCTCGAAAGAAAACTAACACGATTCGAAGGAATATGGCCAGAAAATCTCGAGGAACCGCTCATTAAATTTTCGCGACTTTGGTTTAAGAGGGAATTTTCCCCTCACGATGTAACACGAACAAAATTTTAATAAAATGACGAAAATAAATTACGCACAAAACTTACGTCGACTTAAAAGGAGGAATGAAAATTTTTAGACATTTTCTAATTTTTTATTATAACACAAAGAAAAGTTATACATAATACTTTACTTCATCCATCATCGTAATTACTAATGACCAATTCAACTCTCATTAACGGAAAACACTAACTTCAATCGGAAAGAATTCGGCGAGTTGAGATTGGATACATAAACAACTAATTTCTTCAGTGAATTCACTGCAGAGGCCTTTTGTCAATTGAATTGTGCGGAGTATTGAAAAGACCTTTTGCTCACGCAACCACTCCCCCCCCCTCCACCCGAGATCCGATTTCGAAAGCGGAAAGGCAATAAACAGCGACAGATCAAAACCAATTACTCGAATGATTGTTCGGCTACCGATTGAGAGTCCTGCACAGACGATCGAATTAAAAGAGGGAAAAACCTCTTCATGGCACACAGTTTTACCAAGATGAGAAAATTTGCGAATCCGAAAATGAAGCTTCCAGTTAAAGGGAATAACACAATCGCATCAGAAATCTCTGGAAAGGAGCAAATATTTAAACAATTTCATTATCTTTACAGGCCACGAATACCTCAGGAAAATAGAATGCAAAATAAACACTTAGTAAATTTATAATAAATTGTCAAACAAGCTGTTACCAACCTGAACATGAAGACAATAATAAACTAATTTACTCTCCGGCAGCAAGCAAGGGATCAAGGGTTCCAAGGAAGGGAGAGATTTAAATTTCGGTAAAACTCCTAAGATAAGCATAAAAAGTTAGCTGTGTGTTATAATATTAACAGAATACCAAAAAATTTGTATTCAATGAAACAAAAAAAAATTTCACAAGTAAGTATTATTATAAGCTACAGAGACTATTTGGAACATATTGTTTGAAAATCGTAACTATTAACATAACTCTTAATTCGAGATTTTTCATTTCAACAGACACTGCACCTAAGCAAGAAAACAACCTCTACCCGCAGAAAACTGGAGAAAAATCAAATGCATTATAATAATGAATTAAGTAATAATAAATAATAGTCTCAAAGAGTTCGTAAACAATACCAGTTGATACGAAAATGTTCCTTAAAGTACAACGTTATTTATTGAAAATTACAAGTGTTAGAACCATCTTCTGTAACAAATTTCTCTGGCTTACTTACGAAATACTCCCGAGCTGGCGATGAATTAGCTGACGTCAAAACAGAAAAAATTGAAAATAGACTCTCCGGGAGCAAATTTGTGAATATCCAAAGAGATCTCAAAATATATTTTTCGGTCGAAACAATACATCCTTTGTACATCATTATTGTTTATTTGGAAAATAAAAAGCAGAAGCTGTGGTCTCCACGAAGTTATTTAGTTTTTGCCCAAAACAACCTTAGATTTAAATCATCGTCTACATGCTGTTCTCCTGTTTTCAGAGTGATTTTCGTATTAGAGCACTGTGTGATCAACATAAATTACTCAAGTTTCCTCCCTTGAAAACTCTCCGCCCTTTTGAACGCCTCCTCCGAGCTCTTGTTTTACAACAATATTCCAGGAAAAACATTTCACCCCCTCAGAACAACAAAATACTCTATACCTAACATTCTGTGTGGGCGAGTTTTCTGTTAGGAAAGTTAAACATTTGCGTTCCTGCAAATCCTCACTATCCATGGTATCCTTAATCAGATTTGAAAAATTAGTCATGATATTAGAATCAATTTTCAGTCATAATAATAATAAATTTATTGTCAAAAAAACCGTACAAACTGCGTATGACCACGTGGAGGACAATAAACTAATTTACTCTCCGGAAGCAAGCAAGGGACGTATTCCATCAATTCCGATCAAGGGCCCTAAGGCATGGTGGATTCAAAAGTTCCTAGATAAGATAAAAAGTTAGCTGCGAGTTATAATACATATATAATGTCAATATGTTTGTAATTTAACGCAAATATGTTTGTAAATTTACATGTACAAGTTATTATCGAACTATAGATTATTCTGAGTATAGTGTTTAAAAATCATAAGAGTTGAAAAAACACTAAATTCACGATTTATTGTTACAATAAACACGCCCCTAGACAAAGCCTAGAGAACCTGCATAAGAAATCCGTCTCTACCGGAAGGAAAACCGGAGAAAAAACCCGAGCCAGGATGGGGGTATAATTAAAGCAGTTGCGAAACTAAAAATAAAATCGCCTCTACACATTTACCGTTCAAGATATTGAATAATTGAAAATGTCAGCATAGCAGATGCAAGAAAATTAGCAAGTATTTAAGATTATTATATGGCGAAGTTGTCTCGTCTTTTCTGTCACCTGTCCTGTTTTCTGCCATCATCATCAATGTGTGAACTCTACGTACATACATTTACTCGAAGGCGATACGACAGCCTGACACGAATTGTAAACTACTACGAACGTTTGTTGGAGTAAATACTTACAATATTCACAAAAGCGACAATTTCCGTTAAAAAAATACAAGTTTATAACAAATACACACGAGGTAGCATTCGTTCCACGCTCTCGATGCAGACGGAGGAGCAGAACATAACAGCCACAAGAGCCGTCGAGTGCACTGGACGGATGGCAGAGGTTAGCAATAGATTTGAGTTTTAGTTCAGTAAAGAAATATTTTAAAAATTTAATTCCGAATGGAAGCAATTAAGCGTCTGCTTTCGGCAAATTAGCCAACGCGATTTGTTAATAGAGTGAGCGATGCGAGAGCAATGGACGTGGACGATGACCAGAAACCTGTTCACCTGTGACGTCGCTGATCGAATTAAATCGCGAACTGTCTCTCTCTAAAAAACAAGCTTCCCCCTCCTCATCCCCCGTCCGCCACCCCCTCACATATATCGACTGCGTTGTTGGACGGAGAACTAACAGAAGCAGGTACTATTTTCTTGCATGATTGTCTTGCGGTATGGCTCATATTAATTTAGTTTTATGTGTACTCAACATTGGCACGGTTGTGTACATAAATTTCGTAGCCCCATCCTGGCCCGGGTTTTTCTCCGTTTTTCCTTCGGGTAGAGGCGAATTTCTTATAGAGGTTCTCTAGGCTTTGTCTAGGAGCGTGTTTATTGTAACAATAAATCGTGAATTTAGTGTTATTTCGATTCTTATGATTTTTAAAAACTATACTCAGAATAATATATAGTTCCATAATAACTTGTACATGTAAATTTACAAACATATTTGCGTTAAATTACAAACATATTGACATTATATATGTATTATAACTCGCAGCTAACTTTTTATCTTATCTAGGAACTTTTGCTGAAATTTTTGAATCCGTCTCTGCCTTAGGGCCCTTGATCGGAATTGATGGGATGGTCCCTTGCTTGCTTCCGGAGAGTAAATTAGTTTATTGTCCTCCACGTGGTCATACGCAGTTTGTACTGTTTTTTGACAATAAATTTATTATTTATTATAAATTTGAGAACGACATGGTATCTTTGACAAGGTAGATGTATTCGGCGATAACTAAAAATTGACACGATGGATCTTTCTGGGGACATCAGCATCGTTCCCAACATCAAAAAATACGTCGAATTCATGTACCCGGGTCTCTGTACAGATAATTTTTTTTTATTTTGTTGGGCCGTGTAATCAAAGTAACCCCCTGACATTTATTTCACTTTTCGGTATCACAATCACCCTGTGCACTCAGACACGAAACCCGTTTCTTTAGAACTATCTCCTGGAAAGACGGTGGCAAACAAGTCTTGATTCATGTGCTCCTTGGGTAACTTGTATCTGTTTCAAAATACGCCCATCCAAATGATTTTTTAAGGGCCCAAACAGATGAAAATCGCTTAGGGCTAAGTCCGTGACTGCAGTTGACAACTCTACAGGACGACCAGGACGCTCCCCATCTCTGAAGCTTTGCCTTCCCTTGTTAAACTTCTGGATCCAATTAAACACAGCTTTCCGTGAGAAACAATTGTCCACCATTTATGAGATGCACTTCTGCTGTGGACAGTCCTTTGGCCTCCACCAAATCGCACAACTGCCCGCCGTTCTTCTCGTGTACACTCATGCAACACAACCGTCATCGTGCACTGGCTGCCTCTGACTGACTGCGTGCCTACGAGATGTCAAGCAACCTATACGACAAGCATTGGCTGCCACCTCGCGTCAAAAAAATGCGCTCAGTCTAAGGGAAACTGACGTTTGCAACTTATATTTTGACTTGGAGTCGTAGTATTCCAACATTTCAATGACAAAATTCGCTGTAATTTTCTTGAAAATTTTGTAAAAACCATAAGTACTTCGAGACGAGAGAATTCGAATAACGCTTCCAAATCGTATGAAAAGGAGCAGAAGAGGTGCCACTCTCTGTAACGCGCAGACGCGACCGACACGACGTTGTGCAGCGTAGCGCGAGGTAAGACGACGTCAGTGCCGCCCGTCTTCAGTAACACGATTAAGTGAAGTGATGAGAGATGGGACGAATAAAAGGCTTCGAACGCGTGGAGGACTTGAGGACTGAGGATAATGTAACAGACGCAGCTGGCGGCAGCGGTTACTATGTGACAGCGAATGAGGGTAGAATCATCACGTCAGTAATAAAACGGCCCAGTGAAAGGTACTGAATAGAACGTGATGAAAATGTAGAAGAGGGTCGAAAATTACGAACAACAAAGGATGAAAGATATCAAGTCCGAATTTGATATCGGATCCTATGGGTTCGTCTATCAATGATTGAAAAAAATACATGAAATAGATAATGAATGTAAAAGTAAAACGCTAAAATTGAAAGATACATTTTATATTGATGATATTCTAGGCAATAGTCTACTAGTAACAAAAGTTATACGAAGAAATGTAACTCCAACAAGAATCCGAAAATTTGTAATTAAAACAAGACACACAGCAAAACAGGATGTTAGTGAATGAAAAGATTGGAAGAAAGTCTTGACCCCTTTTTACACGATACCTCGAAAAACATTTTCGAAACTTGGAAGACGAATCTAAAAACTCCGAAGACAAAAGATAAGCTCGGAAGTAGAAAATCAAAACATTGATTAGTTGCCACGATGTAGAATGAACGCTAGGGAATAATTTTCGGTGAGATGAAAATGACGAAAAATATATGGGAGGCGAACGGGTGGTGTAGTGCTTAGCACCCTTGCGATCAATGCAAGAGTCCCTGGTTCGATTCCCGGCTCGTCACCATTTTTATCTGACCGAAAGTAATTGTGTATCTTCCCCATGTGAAGGTACACGGGAGATATATGCACAACGTCGGAGAAGTTGATAGATCTCCATAGCATAGAAAACCCATAAACAGAAGGACTTTATATTGCATTATTCAGCGTGGAGACTTACAGGAACAGAAGCAGCGTTATTAGTACTCAGACCGGAACTTAGATCGGAAACTCAAGGTGTAGGATGAGCGACGAAACGGGGACCGGAAGACTGTAGGAGAATGAGAGAATAAGGTGTAAAGAGAGGAAGACAATTCTGCAGTGGATAATTACGGGTAATCATCTAAAAACTGAGAAGTGGAGTTAGAGAATAATTTAGTTTACAGTACGGCATCGTTCGGGTGTATGACGTTTAGATGGGTTGTGTAATGTACGCCCTCCTTCCTTCATCAAATTCTCCTCCTGTCTTTCCCTTACTCTCTTTATCACGCCCTCTCTCTTTCCTTCTTTCTTTCACCTATTAAAATCCAAAATATGCCGCGCAACAAAGGATTCTTTCTTTCATTTCCATATTGAACAAAACTTTCGTTACACAACTCAGAATTCTTAGTATTCACTACTTAGAACGTGTGAATAAAAGAGGGAAGCAATATATAAGACAAATAATTATCATCTTCTATTTACTCTCTGTACGTGTTCTACCGCGTAAATACGGAGTGTCAATTCCGTAAAATTTCGGAATTACTCCTTAAACCCGCGCGCACACAAAAAAAACAACATTATATGGGCAACGCTAACTGCGCAGTGACCAAATTAGCAAAATAGTTACGTGTGGAATTGTCATTCGTTATATTAATGCTGTTAACTCAGCAGTATAACATGAAGAAAGAAAACCAAGGTTTGAATCCCTTTGAGAAAAATATCTTTTGAATTCATTTCGACAAGATCAAGGTGTGAGTGATCGTACATTGGTACTATAAGGAACGTTTTTTATGACTCACGAAAATCATATGACCATTTCGTGAGCCATGCGAGCGAAACTCTTGTGACCCAGATATTAACTTTATTGTACGTCACCGAACTTCATTTCAATACAAATCCCGACTTCTCAACTGCGTTGGAATAAAACAATCCCACGCCGCAGTTCCCGCGTTAAATAAACAGGGTGCGTTCAATACAAAACACCAGGGAGTCAAATAAACGTAACAAGCCTCAGAGAACTTGATATATGCACGTAATGTCACAGAGAAGGGGGTCGGAAGGGGTAGTTCACCCCAAGCCCCACGCGAAGAGGTCTTCAGGGGAGAACAACAGTGTTGTACATAAACAAACTTTTGAATACCAAATCGATAACAATTTGAACTTTATACGCTACTAAAAAAATATAATTAATGTGTCATGTGTTCGACTCGTATTACGGGTACCACCAGGTTCTGTGATGAGTGATTGTTAATGAACGGTAAGTAACTACGAATAAATTATTGTCGACAGAAATTGTTAAATTACAGTAATAAGTTAATTTACAGTCACAGAAAAGATTTTACACTTTCTTGTAAATAAAATATTCTTCATCCAAAAATTCACCTATTCATACAACCATAACGCAAATAAATGTCTATTATACGACGCACTATGTATAATGGGTTTTCTAAATCAGGTTGTTAAAAATTGTATTCGCGTATTTTCCTTCTTTATTCTGTAGGTTAGATACCAACTATGGAGGATCCCAAATTCAATATCTGACCCGGATCCTCTAAATTCTCAGGGCAGCACTGTGTGCATGGGTTAAATGTAAGTGAATGTGATTAGGGGCATAGAAAGTGATCAGAGCGAATAGTATTGCAGCACAGTGTAGTGATGTGAAGTGTGCGTGACTGTTCACAGCAATTCTGTTTTATCGTTATTTTTATAGTTATTAATTTCTTTTAATTACATTATAGCAATTATTTTTATATTCAGATTATATGAGGAGTAATGGTATATCTGTGCATATGTGAATATTCACACATATGGACCTAATTTAATTTTTTTTAAATTTTGTTAGGTGTATTATCCCTTTCGCTTATTGTGTACTAATTTTCTAATCATTTTATTCCGCATGTGTCTATTTCATAAATATTTGGGCGAAGATTTTTTTTTTATTTCACATTATCGTATTATGTATATTTTTATTATTATGTCTTTATGTTTTCCATCTGCCACCAAGCATTGCTCACTTGCAGATTAATAAATTATTATTATTATTATTATTGTTACTATTATTATTATTACGGGATCATCGATTAATTATCTTGCAACTTTTTGCGAAGGTAATCATTAAACAACAAATCAGCAAATGATCTCCTAGCGAACCTTTTTAGGGCTCGCGAATTATAGTACATAAATTTATTTAAAGTTTTCATCAAACGTCGAAGGGCACAACTTTACACGACTTAATACTTCAAGTGTCCTGTTCGGTGAGAAAAAAATTGAAAATTGTGTTGGGAGTTACTCCGTCATGCTATATTTTATTATAATACTAAATATTAAAACGTTATTAAAAATTAAGAAATACTTTATTTAATTTTTCCAGCTTAAATAATATAAATTTGTGGATTAGAATAAAAATATCGCGGTATAGATAAATAAATACGATCCATTAGTTTTATTCGTGGACAACATTTTGCTAAACCCCATCCCGCGTCGTCCCGATCGATCGCAAATGTATAGAAAATGGTCCGCAGGCTGAGGTAAGTT
>NNCF01126129.1:636823-648175 GCA_002313205.1 Laupala kohalensis
TAATGCCGTAACGTAAATGGGAGTACACGTTCGCAAAATAAACGCAACGGGAAATACGTGGACTAACTGCGTTAACCAAGATTCGGAATGCGTAACAAAATTTGCTCAATTGGGAATTAAGATTGTCAATGTGACAATTCCATTTGAGGTTGCCTTGGATATGGAGACCTAAGAATTTTGTATTCGTAACAGTTTTTAATTGTGTTCCGTTTAAAGAAAGAGAAACCTGGGGTAAAGATTTTGTGATACTATTGTGAAATGACATAGACACTGTTTTGTCAGTGTTTACAATGAGACGATTTGCATGGAACCAAGTCGAAAGGTTAGACAAAACTTTTTGAGCATTGGCGTGTTTACATAGTAAATTAGTGTCATCAGCAAAAAGAACCATTTTGCAATCTGATGTGGATGATGACATGTCGTTCACATACAATAAAAAGAGTACAGGGCCGAGAATTGAACCTTGGGGTACTCCGCAAGTAAGTGGCTTTGTTTCTGAAAGGACAACGCTCAAGTATTGTATTTTTAGTATAGGATATTTTTACCTGTTGATATCTATCTTTTAAATAAGAAGTTAGCCATTGATGTGGAAGTCCACGAATGCCTAAAGAATGCAATTTGGTAAGGAGAATTCCGTGATCGATGACATCGAATGCTTTGGATAAGTCAAGAAAAACACCCTGAGGATTTTCTCCACTGTCTAGAGATGTGGTAACATCGTTTAAGAAGGAAAATATGGCGCTTGTAGTGGAAAAGGATTTCCTAAAACCGTGTTGATCGTCAGAGAGAATGTTATATTTTGATAAAAAATCTAGAAGACGCTTATAGAACAATTTTTCTAGGATTTTTGAGAAAGTGGGTAGTAGAGATATTGGTCGGTAATTTCCAATATTAAGTTTGTTTCCTTTCTTGTGTAAAGGTTTCACTTTAGCTCTCTTAAATATATTGGGAAACACCCCTTCCGATAAAGAACTATTAAAAATATTTACGAGTGGATTTAATATAGCGTGGGACGAAGATTTAACAATAAACTCAGGTATATCATCTATGCCTCGTGAAAATTTGTTTTTTAAGGAGCTGATGATTCCCATGACTTCACTGGCGTTAGTTTCGGAAGTGAACATAGAATTGGGTATGTGGGTGGTAATAATTGGAGGACATTGATTTGGATATATTGAGTTCGTTATTTTACCAACTTCTGAGAAGTGAGAATTAAACAAACTTGCGATGTCCTGAGGATTTGACACGATCTTGCCATCGTTTAGTAAAGAAACATTTTCTTCGCGATTTTCAGAAGTTGACGTGTAATTGTTAACAATATTCCACATGGCTTTCATCCGGTTGTTCGATTTTAGTATATGCCTGTCGTTTTCCATAACTTTAGCTGCATAGACTACTTTTCGGAGAATAGTCTTATATTTACGAAAATAATTATGGAATTCGGGTGGCTGGTTATAGCGTTTTGAAAGATAATATAAACGGCGTTTGTTTTTTGAAGAAATTCTTATCCCTAGGGTGATCCATCTATTGTATTTTTTTGTGTTAATTAACTTGCGTTTTATGGGAAAACTAGAGTTGTAATGTTTTAGGAATGTTGAGATAAATACATTGAATTTGTCGTCGGTGTTTTGGCAATTGTAAACATCTTTCCATGTTTCTTCACGCAAATAATTTACGAATATGGATTTATTTATGTCATTAAACTCTCTTGTAAATTTGTAAAGGATTTTAAGCGGTTTTAGTGTATTATTAATAGTCAATACTTGAGCAAGGTGATCACTGTATCCGGCGATAAACACTTCAGAGAGATACGAGATTCCATTGTTGACTATAATTTGATCTAGCAATGTTTGAGATGAGCCGGAGAGGCGAGTGGGGTCATTTATCGTAGTAATAAGGTTGAAGGAGTCGATAAGATTCTTGAATCGATTAACTGGTGAATGTGCAGAGTCGGATGTACTCAAGAAATCGATATTGAAATCACCACATATAACGATAGATTTAGTAGATTTATGTGCGATATGTTCTAAAACATTTTCGAAGTTCCGAAAAAATATGTCAAGATCTGATTGAGGAGGTCTATAAATACACAAAACAACAATACCGGTGTCGGTCAGTTCAACTGCAGAAATTTCGAACACACTATCTACGCAGAAGTTCTCGTAGCCTGTCAGTGGAGAAGATAAAATATCATTACGAACGTAGATACACGTACCTCCGTGGGGATTTTTGCCTTTAAAATTTTGCCGACAGTAAGAACTTGCTAAATAATAATTAGAAATAGCAGTATCGTTGATGTTGTTAGTAGAAAGCCAATGTTCTGTGAAGCATAGCAAATCGAATGGATGTTCGTGTTCCAGAATTTCAATGTCTGTCATTTTGTTTGAAAGGGATTGGACATTATGATGAAATATAATTATTTTATTTTTGCAAAGAGTTTGTGACTCACGAGAAATGGAATCGACGTTAGAGTGTGGAGAGGATTTTGAAATTGGTACAGCTTCTAGTTCCGGATGAAGCCCGCACACTGCACCTGAACGCGATTGTCACCTTCGAGTACCACATCGTACTCCTGAGCGCAAGTTGTAACGGGGTATGGGGGCGGCAGAAGGAATAGATGAGGACGTGGGAGATGAGGAAGCAGTAGGTGAAAGAACGGGGACAGGAAAAGAAATGGGTGTGGAGATAGGAAGAGGAAAGGGTGATGAGGTAGGAGCAGAGGGAGGTGGAGGAGGAGGAGATGAAGTAGGTGCAGGAGGAGGTGTAGAAGTGGGTAATGGAGCAAGTGGATGATGTGAGTNTGTGAAGCTAGGAGAGAACCGAAGTGCTGTTTCCCAGACGGTTTCAGGTGTAAACCGTGCTGGGTAAAGTCCTTGGCAGTCAGGTGTGGTTGCAAATCAAAAAATGTGATTTTTGTGTCTGCCAGGTGATGTTTTAGGGAGATGTTTGCCAGGTTAATTTCGTGGTTTATTTGTGGAACGTTGAGGCGTGGAGGCAGGCTAGAGAGCACCATGTTCGTGTGCAAGGAGGCCATTTTTAGTTTCTGTAGATGTTCAGACGCGTTGAAAGGACCACCCAAGTTAATATCGTTCTGCCCACCTATGATGATTACTGTGTCCCGCTCTGTGAGTTTTTTAGTGTAGGTGTCCAGTTCTCGAATAACTTCAGCCAAACGAGCGTTTGGCTTAAAGAAACCGGAGACTGAGAACTGGCTAGGAAGAAATCCACGCAATACGGAGGACATCTGACGACCGTGCGAATCAGCTAGTATGAGCACGTTTGATTTCTGCGTGGAAGTGTTGGTATCATCTCTGGATAGCACTACTTTACGTGGTTTTGGGCGGCTGTGCTTACCAGTGCGTGGTGTGCGAACAGGTCTGGGTACTGGACGGGAGGGGATGAAACGAGTAGGTAAGGGAGGAAACAGGGACATGTCATCTAACACACTAAACCTATTCTGAGTGAAGAGTTGGGGTGGTGCATGCGTCGTTGGTTTAACCGGGTGATAGCAGTTGGAAGGACGGCGAGAATTCCTAACTGTAGTCCAACCGCCGATTGTTTTCTTATTGACCTCTTCCAGCGCACTGATTCGTGTGTCAACATAATGTACCAAGTTATTGTATGCCTTCTGAAGATCCGCTTTGAATGAGTTGAGTAATGCGATAGTGTCCATTGTTGTGAGAAAGTTAGCAACTAAACGACAAAAGCAAATGAGAATACACGAAAACTGACAACTAACACTGAATGAAGGATGCTAGTATAATAATATATTTATTACTACGGAAGTTACAAATGAGATAATAAATAAATTAAATATACAAACAAACCGACGACAAAAATGATTGAAATAATTATTTAGGGCGACCACTGGAGATTAATTAATTCGACAATAACTACCGTATATTGTGTTAAAATGCAAATGAATACGAAAGAATCAAGAAAATCGAATTGTAAAATGATGTAACAATTCTATGAAATTATGACGACGAAAACTTGGGTGCAACAATGAGGCAGGGTTTAATCAGGAAATAAACAAACCGACAAATGACAGAAATAATTTAGGATGACAACTGCAGATAAATTAATTCGACAATATCTAAGGCAATATTATGTTAGATTGTTATGAATAACTACAAAAAGATCACGAAACAAATGGTAAAATATTGGAATAATTATATTTACGATGACGAAACTTGAGCAGTGCAACAATAGAGTACGTTATTTGTAAGTTAATAATGATGTAATAGTATACGCACCAGAAAATCTAAATACACCAAAATAATTAATTTTAATGCACCAAGAAGTTAAATTTATGATTCCGTTTGTATTTACGTAAACTTTATCACACATTTGAATGAAGCACTTGAATGAAAACAATATGAAATTATATTTGGTCCGTTGGGTTTGAAAACATTAGGAAATGTTAGTGTTTTTTCACTTAACACTCACACAGAGCAAAGAATTTTACACTACAATGAAGTTAGAATCTAAATGCAACTACTGAATCACAAAAAACTCGAAAAAATAAAATAATTAGAAAGATTAAACTGAAAAACAGAGAGAGCTCATTCACAACCGCAGCTAACGCCAGGAGCAGGCTTGCCAACAAGTATATTATCTATCTATCTATATATATATATATATATATATATATATAATATCAAGACAATCGGAAAATATTATCTTTCTCAAATGTTCGGTGACTTATAGTTATAAGTGACGGAAAATGTTCAGGGTAAAGTTCCATCGCTTTTGTGATAGAACATATTAGCTTTTTGAGTAAGTCTTTTCTCCATAGAATACAACAATTATAATTGCAGTTATTTCATTTAAATGGCCGGTGAGGTATGTTTTTCTAACGTTGATATCACAATAAATACTCATTACTCTGTTTATTTAATTCAGTGATTTCATTCTACCAGCGCTAGTAACACTTTTAGGTTGGAAGTCTAAGTTCATTTGCACTCATCATTAACATCAGTGAACATCTCGCCTCGTCGTAATGTCACAAACTGAATGTTACGTTCTTCAATAAATGATTATGATAACTTTCGGACAGGTGAAAGTGGCGACGAGTCGGGAATGGAACCCGGGATTGATGCATTGATCGCAAGGGTGTTAACCACTACACCACCCGATCGCCTTAGATCTGGAAAGCGAACGGTAACACCCTTGCGATCAATGCTTCAATCCCGGGTTCGTTTCCCGGGACTTATGATTACAACCGTGATGAATACGTACGATCCCCGATGAATACGCATGCACCAATCCCATCTCGCAGATTCCCTGTCGCTATGGTGACCGGATCCCACATCGCAACCTGCAAAGTCGTCTCATCTCCCGAAGGAAAGTCCGAAAGGTAAACAGCATGTAACCAACCGTCTCAGGGCTGGTCCTACGCGCGTCAGGGGAGAAGTGCAGCGCGTCGGGACGTCATACGACGCTCTACGCAAACGGGTCGTCGCATTTACAATTGAGATGAGCGTCCGAACGGCTACGACGGTGCAGTGCAATGCAATGTAGGCAGCCCCACGCACGTTCGCATACACTCGCGTCCACGCGCGTTGACAAAGGAACATGACAAAAGCACTATTGCGTCAAAGAAAGAGAGAAGAGTATCATGGTAACGAAATGCCAATTTCTACGCATTTTAGTAGTATCCGAATAAANGGTAACGAAATGCCAATTTCTACGCATTTTAGTAGTATCCGAATAAAAATCAATAGCAGTCACAAGAGTGAGTAGTTTTGGAAAGAAATACAAGTTAACGCAACAAAGCAAGACGCAAAGTTATATTCGTTCCACACGTTCGATGCAGAAAGAAGAAAACGGCGCCACGAGAGGACGAGATTTGAATTGGCGATAGATTTAAGTTTTCAAAAAATTCGAATGTTCTGCCAACATAACGCGCGTCACAAATATCACGTAGAAATGTTGGCTGCACTGTGCACAAGTGCTGTACCAACTTTAAACCAATAAAACTGACAAATTATTTATAACTGACAATAAATAAATAATTTATCAAGAGAGCGAATGACCACGTTGAGGACAATAAACTAATTCACTGCGAATGCTTTACAAACAACTATTAAACAATAATGCGCGTTATTCCCGTTGTTGTCTTTTTTTCTGAGTAAAGTAACTCGTGACTTTGTATAGTGACGTCACCAGTACAAGGGAAATGGAATTTAAAAAGGCCAAACGATCTTAATGGCACGTCATACGAATAGTCAAGTGAGGTCTCATTTTATAAAACTATATTTGTAATTTATTTTTTAATTTTTTTGTTACAAATTTGACCGTTATAGCGTTTCATCTTCATTAAAGTAATATGAACATCAACAAATAATTTAATTAGAGTTTCGAATGATTTCACTCGGGATTTCCGAGCGGTACTTGAATTATCCCTTTCAGCTCGGAAATCCAAAAATTACTGGCGCAAAGTCGCCATCTTACCGAAATGAAAATGTTATTTTCGACAGAAAAGCTGCGAAAAGGTTATGCGCTAACGGAAGTGCAAAATGAAAATATTACACGTTAATGAAAAAGTATGGAGCAGAATTGTGTATAAAGAAGAATAGGTGACTTGCAGAAATTAGTGATCACAGAGGTAAATTCAAAATAATATTATCCCGCCAAATAAAGGAGAAGAAAGGGAAATACTATAAAGAAGAAATAATAGAAACAATAAAAGAAAATATATGTAGTTCCAAACAAAGGTAAATAAATACAAAAAGAATGTTCATTAGTTTAAAAAAAGTGGCAGGCACTGGGAAAAATTATCCAGATTCTTTTTCTATTATCGAGAATTTCTTAGTACGTCATCTCATCGTGAGTCTCGAAAAGGGAAAAGGACGAACAATCCACAGATTTGCTGAAACCGTGAATATCAAAAGAGTGAAGGTCAGTGTTTTAACATAAATTCCACTATTTTTTTTTTCTATTTCTTCAAAATTCAGTACGATCCGTATTTGCCGACAAAACTTAGGAAAACTAATAGTTGATCAAGAGTTCCATTAATACCGTATCCCTACACACATGTTCCACACCAGGGGTCATTGAGCAGCCTATTAGTCCTTGCGCTGTAACACGTCGCTTTTGTTAACCCGATCACATGCTGCGAAGGCGTCCGCGGGGTGGGGGTGGGGGGTTGACCAGAGTTCGAATCCCCGGAATGGCTGACCCCGACGCTTTTCACTAATCCTCCAGTAAACAAGCATCGTTCGCCTGGTGGAGCAGCATACACCGATGGCAGCGCTCCTCTCGCTACAATTTGGAGGTTCAAGTTGTGTCGAGCCGATTACTGCTCATGTTACGTGGCTCGGATTAATATAAACCAAATGGAGTCTTCGACACTAATATGTCGGATATTGGTATCGAGAATTGGAGGTACGTCAGGATTATATCGATCATTCGTTCGCTATTTAAACGTTTATATTTTATACTTTACGTGGAACAATGTTATTCACTCGTCTTTCGTTCGACGCGAGGTCACACATGTAACCGAACTAAAATTTTATTCTCAGAATTGTACAAATTTCATTCGTCGAATTTTGGAATGAAATAAAGGAATAATTTACAGTACAAAACCAAAATGTTGCAAATAAAGATACAAACACAATAACAATAGTGCTTTGATCATGTAAAAATATCAATGAATATGCGTTATTGTTTGTATAATCATCGGTATCGGGTGCGCTATAGGGCTCTATTGTATTGTATTTCCTTATATACTGCCACCAGGTAAGATCTGCCCAATTGCAGTAAATAAATTTATTATTATTATTATTAGGCAGCGTCACAATGCCATATGATCAATGACAAAGTAACAACCGACAAAGTAAAATAAATTTATTTCCACGAAATAACTAACAGGATTCAAAAGCTAAATTGAAAAGAAAAGTTAACTATTTGGTTTTAAAATTATAAAGCNAATGACAAAGTAACAACTGACAAAGTAAAATAAATTTATTTCTACGAAATAACTAACAGGATTCAAAAGCTAAATTGAAAAGAAAAGTTAACTATTTGGTTTTAAAATTATAAAGCCAACATAACTTTGTTCTTAATTCGTAAACGTAGTTCTATCCCTTTTGCAGATCGAATTAAATCAGCAAGTATGGCGTCCTCGCAACCACTTTACCATGCAACTATCTTGAGAATATCCGTCGGGATTAATAATAAATTTATTGTCAAAACAAGCAGTTACAAACTGCGGATGACCACGTGGAGGACAATAAACTAATTTACTCTCCGTAAGCAAGCAAGGGACGTATTCCATCAATTCCGATCAAGGGCCCTAATGCAGAGGCGGATTCAAAAGTTCCTAGATAAGATGAAAAGTTAGCTGCGAGTTATAATACATATATAATGTCAATTTGTTTACATGTACAAGTTATTATAGAACTATAGATTATTCTGAGTATAGTGTTTAAAAATCATAAGAGTTGAAAAAACACTAAATTCACGATTTATTGTTACAATAAACACGCCCCTAGACAAAGCCTAGAGAACCTGTATAAGAAATCCGCCTCTACCCGAAGGAAAAACGGAGAAAAACCCGGGCCAGGATGGGGCTACAGAATTTATGTACACAACCGTGCCAAAGTTGAGTACACATAAAACTAAATTAATATGAGCCATACGGCAACACAATCATGCAAGAAAATAGTTTTTGAAATTGTTATAAGTTGTTTAAAAAGTGCTACAGCAATGGCGTGATAAAGTACAAGACGGATTTAACTTTTATTAAAATCAATAAATTCTTTTACAGTGTAGAAGCACTGGTGCAGGAGGTAGTTTTTAACCGCGGATTTGAAGAAATTCAATTTCATAATGTCTTTTATATTCTTGGGCAGGGAATTATATAGATTAATTAAACTACCTCACCAACGTTTCCATATTGTCATAACCGTCATCCGGGCTAAAGATACATAAATTAAAAAAGCAGGGCTTTACCGTAAAATTGTATCTTAATCGTCGCAAAATAAAAAATATCGTATTTCCTTCACATTGCAAAGGAATATTTGTAGAGTTCGGAGGGAAATTATGTTTTTCACAAGAAACGTGAATGTCCCACAGCGCTAATTCGTCATCTAAATATTTTAACCCAGTTGAAGGTTATAATATAAGCGGAACGTTGGCACGATAGTCGGGAACAAAAAAAAAATTAATTAAGATCTGGAAGATAATTGCACGTTAAACCAACAGCATAAACCGATACCTATAACTAAACAAGAAGTAAGCGTGATTGGTCACACACTGTTTCAATTTCCCAAGTGTAGATCGCAACGCGAACGTTCGATTCCGACGACCTGAAAGTCCACCGCCTTCTTTATTTGGAACGTCCGCAAAGACTCGGCCTCCTGCAGACCTCGACCCCTTCGTCGCTCGTCTGTTCGTTCTATAGAGAACAATAGCACTGCGGGACGACATTGTTCCTGCAGCAATTCTCCCTTCCACCCCTTTCGTGCACTGCGACACGGAAGGAACATGAAGAAGAGGTGAACACTAGCATTTCCACGATTCTTCCTTCGTTTGTGGAAGGTGGACGAGCGGCAGCACTCCAAGTTGGTCAAATCACAGACGTATAAATGTTTTCTTTATTATCATTCCAACTTTTTAAAAACACGACAATAATAATAAACTTTATTACTAAAAAAACTGCATATGACTACTTGGAGGATAAACTAATTTACACTCCGGAAGGAAGGAAGCAAGGGACCATCCCATCAACTCCGATCAAGGGCTTTTCAGGCAAAGGCGGATTTAACACATCGACATACACCTAAANTTCAGTGATGAAACACACTTTAAAAAAAGAACAAAGAAAAAATACTGTTAGTGATTTCACATTCGTGTAGAGCAACTGATTTTTACTTTCCACTGAGTGTATTGTAAGGAAAGTATTGGAATCGCTCGAGAAAAAAGTAACTTCCAGATCTCTTCGGGTCTTCAGGAGAGTCGTCTATTTTCAAATTTTGGCGATGATGTCCAAAGTCTCATATGTGTTGTTTTTTTGTGAGGCTTTACGGCTCATGTCCACGTCGAAGGTCATTAGAGCCCTAACACTTTTGTACGGGTAGGGAAAATGCAGTTACGCACTAGGGAGAGCCAACACGACTCTCCCCGCGTGTGGGACTCGCCGAATGACTCAACCCTACCCCACTAAAAACCCTCCTGATTTACAACATATCAAGAGGAAAATGAAAGATACCCTAGACCTAATAGCGTCGGGATCGAAAAGAACAAGAGGTGACCAAGGAAGGTCAGGAAAGAGAAAGGAAGGAGGCTTACACAAGTAAGTGGAAGTAATGCCAGACTCAGCTCGGGGACCCGTGTTTTCCAAACACGTGCTTACTAGATGTAAGTCCCCAGTGGGGGGGGACTACTACTACTGTTATAATTCTTATTAAAACAGAGACTAAGAAATAAAAATAATTCAGAATAATTAAACTCATGTTTGGGCACTAAAATTGTATTACACGAGTCCATTATAAACAAATAACGTTCTTTTTTTTTAATGCCTGACGAATAGAAGCGTGAAACCATGAAACTCTCTAATTACAGGAAAAAATATGATCAATTGTATACTTCACAACATCATAAAAAGGTGGAAGGCGTTGTACAGGAAAAAAATGGTGCAGAGAATTGTAAGACATTTTCATAACCCCGACCCCTCTATTAACTAATCATACGTTTCACATTATACTTACGAATGAGTTAAACAGCTTTTTTAAAGTTCGATTACTGCAGTACCAGCATGCACTAGAACATGTTACTCATACAGAAAATGGTATAACTGTGTTTCAGAATGCCTTCATCATTATGATAAACGTGACGTCACATTAAATATTTGCTTTGTGGCCTATTAAAAGCCTTAAAATGAAATAAACATTTTCATCTACCGAAGTGTAAAAAGTGTTCAACAAAACATTGAACTTTGCCGATACATGGGATGTCTGCCGCAATAAGGTAGAAACATGTCACAATACCTCAAGAAACTCAGTTTGAAAGGAGTTTCCTGGAATATTTGAATTTTCCAAGTGTTCTTACATATCAGATTACATTAATGGATTATAATGTAGTTGATTTTTTGTTTCTCTTATGCATCAGAAATGGAAGAACCCTGATTGAGGGAAAATTTAGATCCTTCCTCCAATTCCAACAAAAACATGGGAGATATGTTTAAATTGCTCACAATCGTATAATTTTTCTACTAGTTCATTTTTTTCTGAGTTCGTCGCAAGATAACTAAATGGAATTGATATATTGTAACAATAAATCGTGAATTTAGTGTTTTTTCAACTCTTATGATTTTTAAACACTATACTCAGAATAATCTATAGTTCG
>NNCF01126129.1:651295-665765 GCA_002313205.1 Laupala kohalensis
TAACAATAAATCGTGAATTTAGTGGATTTTTTTTCAACTCTTTATGCTTTTTAAACTCTATACTCGGAATAATCTATAGTTCGATAATAACTTGTACATGTAAATTTACAAACATATTGACATTATATATTTATTATAACTCGCAGCTAACTTTTTATCTTATCTAGGAACTTTTGCTGAAATTTTTGAATCCACCTCTGCCTTAGGGCCCTTGATCGGAATTGATGGAATACGTCCCTTGCTTGCTTCCGGAGAGTAAATGAGTTTATTGTCCTCCACGTGGTCATACGCAGTTTGTACTATTTTTTGACAATAAATTTATTATTATAATCATTCCCAAAGAAATTATGTAGTGTAGACCGCAATGCGTCTCGTCAAACCGGTAACCCATTTTTTTTGCGGGGGGATGGGACGAATATTATACACAAATGAACTGGTTTTTTACTAATTATTTGAATTGTTACTGAGTAGACGAGTATGAAATATTTTATACAGATTAAATGTTTTGAACGGGATGGATATACAAAACAGTTTGAAGGGGGTGGGGGTGGGGTGGGGCCAAGAGCACCAGGCTATCCCCACCCCTGGCTACGTGTCGGCTCTTCATAGAACAGAGAAAACGTCGAGTAACAATCATCTTATTAGGAAACATACATTTTGAGTTTGGTGTAAATTATTGAACACAAAAGTAAAACGGTATTAGAATGAACTAGAAGAAAAACACCTTAAAATTCTTTGTTATATTAATTATAAAATATGTACGAAAATGTAATAGATATGTAGCTTCCTGCATTTAGGCCAAATAAAACAGAACAGAAATCTCACATATAAAAATGATTCGTAATTCACATATTTCAGTAATATCTCTTCTTGGAGGGGTGGGGGTGTAATCAAACATAAATGAGTCATAATCAGACGAAATATTTTCAAATTAGATATTATGGTTACCACACCACGAGATAATTATATTTTCCAGTCTTCCATGAGCGAACTATTCATACAATATTTAAACAAAAGGTGTAGGAGTGAAAAGACATATCCTTCTAGTGGATATCTTTTCAAGGCGTGTCATAATCACATTCTTGAGAGTTGCAGTTGAAATAACCTTATCAAACCGGACATGCCAGGGTCGCTACACACAGGAGGAGTTAAGTTTCAGTAAGCACAGTAAAGACAGCGTTGAGCCATTTCTAAGTATTTGATTCTCAATTTCATTATTAATTATCTTATCACTATTTATGAACACGTTAGCGATGTAATCATCGTTACCATGTTAAAAACTAAAATAAGATCACGTGCAAAGGAAACACAGAAGACCTTTTGGAGGATATTTTGATTGATTCTTAAACTATTCAATAAAGAAAAAAACGATTTTCTCCAGGGCGGATATTTCAGTCTTCATAAGTTCTGTATATTACACGTTCGTAAATTGTGTCACGGTGTTGGAGGGTGAGGGGGGTTACAAAACGTAACGGTTCATAACGAGGGGGGGGATATAAGAAAGCGTGACGTTATATTTGGTATATCATGAATGTTGAAAATTGTCTCAATTGAGGCAAACTTTCCAACGATGAGAACGAAAGTATTAGAAAAATCCCTTACGACCCATTTTCTCCGCGCTACTTTCGACGCTTGTAACTCTCTGAAACGATTACTATAATTACTGTTTTTCATGTTACGATGGGAGCGCGCAGGTCGTTTTGTGACGTCACGTTTAAGAGGGATTTGGTATAACGTAACGAAGCATGACACGGCGGCTTAGGTGGGGGGAGGGGGGGGGTAAAAATCCTCAAACATCACGAGACGAGCCCTCAGCGGTGGCGCAGGTGGTAGCGTTGTCGCTAATCACCAAGTCATCCCAGATTCGATTCCCGATGGGGCCAGAAAATTTGTAGCTTTTCACATTAATGTCCCAGTTCATGTAGCTGTGACTACTGAAAATCAAACCTTCCTTCCTCCAACCAGCTCCTCCTAGTATCAATAACTCTCAACTATTACTAACAAATTCTACTACCCCCTCCACGTGGGCAAAGTTGTTGGTAAAACCCAGGTAAGCGGCCCATCTATTAATAATAGCCTACCACCCAACTCCTTCCTCCTATCGCTCCATGTAGATAAGCTTCAATAGCTCGCTACATTTCGTATTTACAAATACAACAATACATAAAAAGTATAATTTTCTGCTAATGTGAGAAGAAGAATATAAAAGAAACAAATGCGATATTTGAGTCAGATCTTAATAAGAAGTTGCAAAGCGAAACCCAACAGGCTTCCAGACATCGGCACTGTTTCAATGCAAGAAAGTGGGTGGGGATTGCTGTAAGGGTGGGCGTTAAGGTATAACCACGACTTCCGACAAGGGCCCGATTGTCTCGCTAATTGGTGGGTGTGAACATAACCTCACGTGTTCCGTTGTGGATTATGGCTCCCATTACTTCTACCAATAACCATATACCTACGCTCTCCCCCAAGAACAATGAATCAGAGGAAGAAAATTTACTCGTTTGTTTTGACATCTGAATGTCATTGATTGTTATTTATACAAACAAACAATATTGTTTAGAAATGCGTATTGGATAGATAAAACAATAAACACATAGTGAAATACAATATTCTTCCGGAAGAATTGAGAACAAATTGGATCACGCACACATTTCAATCTCCAGATGCGTAGATTTCCAGTGCGAACAAGGAAACAAAGAACGAAGTTGAACTTGTCATTCGAAGGTCGTGAGGTTCTGGAGCCTTGAACTGCATTCGCACTCGTAATCGAAGGCTTCGGTTTCTAACTAACAGCTGTCGTAGTGCGCAACACAAAACTCGCCACAGGAAACAACGGTTAAAATTGAATACAATGTAAGGTACTCACCTTGTGGAAAAATCATTTGATGACATACTATGTGTTATACTATATATTGAAGTGTCATGAAATATTTTTGTAGCTCTAATGAGGTCCTAACACATGAGACGAAACGTAAGTATTATAACAATACTCTCGAAATTTATTATTTTTCCACGAAGTCACTGTACTTTACGTTGTATTGTATACAAAAGGAAATACGAGACAATCTGCAACCACAGTGAAAATTGAATTCCAAGTACCCGAGTTAGTCACTGGCGTGTGAACGTTACTGAAGTGTTCTGTGTGCTCACGAAGAAACCACAGTGCTACAGTTTGAGTAACAAAAATGTTTTATCACTCTTTCGCATGAAATTGACGCGAAAACTTTACACCTCCATTTCTCGAAGCACAACGTGAATTACTTAGAGTTACATTCGCGCGTAATATAAGCGAAAATCGGTGTGCCGTTGGGTAAATATTCTCCTTGTAAGATCTAGAAAATTGCGGAACATCACATAATTCAAATTAGAAGACATATTTTCTGCCTTGGAGTTAACATAGATGACCATTCATCGTCCCTGATAGTGTAACAGATTTTGATTCTCTTTTGGAATGCTTTATCTGATGCGATAACATTTTGATATTTTTGGATAATGTGAGAATCAAAGAGATCGACGCTCGTTTTATTTCTGTATTATATAACTTTGCGTTATACGACATTTCCGCAATAAAAATATTTACTCAAAAATGTTTATTTAAGCAGTCGAATAATATGTACTATTTCTCCGTTTCTTACAAATGAATTTCCTCATTTCAGAATATAAACGAATACAAATTAGAACCCTTGATGGGAATTGATGGGATGGTCCATTGCTTGCTTCCGGAGTGTAAATTAATTTATTGTTCTCCACGAGGTCATACGTAATTGAAAGTGCTTTTTTGACAATAAAGTTTATTAATTTGTTTTACTGTGTGTATTATTTTCTAACACCATATTTTTATACCGACATTTTGCTCAGAAATCTACAAAACGGAACAACGAAAGTACGCGAAGAAAATTCCAACCCGATTCTGCAATACATTTATTTTTTACTTGGCCTTTATGAATTTCGGATTAAAAAAATTTGTTCGCAAATAAAGAATTTAGTGTCAAAAAAGCAAAACCCGGGCCAGGATCGGGCTACAGAATTAATGTACACAACCGTGCCAAAGTTGAGTACACATAAAACTAAATTAATATGAGCCTTACGGCAACACAATCATGGAAGAAAATAGTGTTTGAAATTGTTATAAGTTGTTTAAATAATATTAAACGTGAATCATTATGCAACTGCTTTCTTGACAATAGTATATTTATTTATTTGTGCTTACCAGCACGGGAACAAAGTGTATCACTGTGAAATCCGCACAACCGATATCTTTCTTCTCCTCGCCTGTAGACAAAGTGTTCTCTTTTATTGACTCCGTCCACCGAACGTTGGTTGGGTTCATCCGAATGCAGCCGAAATTCAAGATTTGTCCGAACCTTAGTCCAGTAGAACCTTTTCCGATCCCCAATTTCCAATTCCGATTAACTGATCTCCTTTTCGTTCCCGTTTCCCAAGCGATACATTCGGCCACAGGTGAGCGCTGCATCCGGTAAAGCGAACGCAATTCGCCGGGAGGGCGAAGGGCAGCGAAGGACTGGACATCCGAGGGACACGGCGTTCGCGCGCTCGGCGTAGAATCAAGCGTGTTTAATTAAAACCGGAAGGATTACTCTGAATCGAGAGGGCGCGGCGAGGAGTAACAGTGAGGGACTGACGAGGATACGGGCTACACAAAGTAGCGAGGGATTACGCTCTTTCGGGTTTCACGAGAAAGTTCCCTTGGATCGAAAGAAATTGAGAGAAATGGCAGAAGCACATGGACGTACTAGGGGAGAGAGCGAGCGAAGGGCACACTTGCCCCCGCCCCCAAACACGAATACTCAGAGATAAGAATCGAAAGAGAGAAAAATTACGTCATTAAAATGTTTCTGGTGAAAATTTCTAAGACAAAATTCTGGGTTTATTGTATTCAACTCTGGGGTTCAAGTAGTGAATCAAACTTAAATATAATTCAAATATTCCAATCGAAAGTGGTAAAGAGATATTGACAATGCTCCTTGGTAAATGAGGAATGTCATCCACAGTGCAATATGCAATCAATGTAATTGCAATAGACTAACTAGACAACCGTTCAGAAGTAAGAAGACTGAAGAAATATTGACTTCTAGACTTCAGGTTCTTGTGATATTTTTATCTTACTTTGTAACCAAGGAAGTGTTGTCACAGGATGCCTTATTCGTACATTGTTCTTAAAATAACACCACATTTACTTATTGTTCTGTATGTGAAGAACAGATTGTAAATAAACAGATTTTATACCAAAAAAATTTGGTGCCAATGACACATCTATAGTCAATATACTCACATGCGAACCTAATATAAATTTCGTTAATTTGTAATATATTATTGGAAATGAAGTATAACAGGCGATATCACCCCTACTTAAGTATTTTCTCAATTTACCATCTGCAGTGCACGTCATTGATAACTGTCTAACTTAACGACCTTTGATAACGGCTTGTGTCCCTTTTCAAACCACATGTGATTTTACTACTTTATTATTATAAAGTATGATGGGCTCTAATGACCTTTGATGTTGACGAGCCCTAAAGCCCCACGAAAAAAAAAAATTATTCTAACTAAAAATTATTGCTCTACTTCAGAGTGAAAGAAATATATGAGGGGTCATAATTTATCTGATAATGGTACAACTATAGAAATTTTAAATCACATATTCTTCGAAAGAAATTATTTCCATATTTCATTAAGGAATATTGTATAGCAAAATATTATAAAAAAGACCACCTACCCCAAAACCTAGCTACGCTCTCGCAGAGCCATGTTCGCATTGTTCTGTCGGGTAATGTCAGTCAATTATTGTACTTTTGCTTTATGAACAACAAGAACTACTTGGAACAATCTAATTTCCATTTGTAAAGATTGTTATATAAACTGAACTCGCAGACTCGGATAGTAAGCAATATGACATGAGCACTGAATGCACAACATATAGATAGGACAGCATTAGGCGTTTCGTCGTGCAAAATTCTGTGATAAGTTAATATATCTCCCCAGAATACCTCCACTGATTACAACGGATCGCGTAATTAACCTGAATATTAAGGTAATACAAATAACTTAGTCTTAACACAGTTATAGGCTGTGAATGAACTGTATACAAAAATAGTTCACGTGGATGAGAAGCTAAAATTAAACGAAATTTATCAGAAGTACAATTTTTTTTAAAATAATGACACCTTTCTCGAAATTACAAATTTTATGTTTAGAAACTATTAAAATACCACTAACTTTTGAAACTGGAAATAAATATCACGACATGTTAATACAAGGAAAATTTTCATGACATGAGTCTAATCCCTGCATCTACGTATTTGGATTCTTAATAATTTTTAAAGGTTATTCTAAAAGGTATTATGTATCTTACACTAGTGTAAGATATTCCAAGTATTGTGGTGTTTTAAAGTGTAAACCGTATCAGTAAAATAGATTTGTTTCGTTGTGCGATTGTTACACAGTTCATGTGTTATATTTACTGATCTGGGAACACACCAGTGGCTAAGAAACCTCTTTTTCCTTCGCATTTCGCCTTTTTATGCGACCTCTGACCCACTCGCGGTAGCTGTGGGACGCCCGACTAGCTACACGAACTAACAACATTCATTGTGTAAAACGAAAATTCAAAAATAGATAGGATTGAATTGAGAAAAAAATTAATATCAATCAAAAGATATTTCTGCTTATATTGTGCTTCATAACCTGCTCAAGACCGGAAGACGTCAGACGTCCTTCAACAGTCCAATCTCATTTCAATCGTGCGTTCTACCAAGAGAAAATAAGGAACTTTTAAAAGTTACGAAGACCTGTTGTAACAGTGTGGTAGAAAGATTGTTCATTTCTTCCGACTATTACCTTGTATTTCCGGGCGTCCTCTTCCCCTTCACTATAGAACCGTCTTCACAGGATCTTTGTCCCTCTTTCCATTCACACTCCTTGTCTTAATTTCGCAGGTATATAATAAATACGAAGCAATAATTTAAAAAGCTCACAATCGGTACCCTCAAAACAGACATTTGCCTGAAATAAAATCTTTAAGATTATATTACAACAAAATAAATATATAATTAAAGACTTACGACGTAAGGATTCGCTAGATTACTGAATTTGATTTACTAGATTACTCATTACTAATTGATTATGTTTTATTATTGTTATTTATTTTATTATTAATTTTTATTACACCTAACGACGACTTCAATATAAGGTCGAAACGCTGTTTAATTATCATCACAAAATATTTCTTCATTACAGACTTATTTTGATTATAATGGACATAAATTGTAGTGGAATTACATTATAACGATTTCACGAGTATTCATAAAATCAATACGAATTGATCTCTGAGATCGTGTAATATACTTAGGTATACGTATGAGGACGATAAATGTTTTAAATACTAAGCGCCCTTTTGGTGCTGTTATCAGTGTTGCAATACGTTCAAGTGGTAGATCTGTCGCTCATCGCCAAGACTTCCCAGGTTCGATTCCCGATGGGGTCAGAAAATTTGTTGCTTTTCGCATTAATGTCCCAGTTCATATAGCTGTGACTACTGAAAAGCCAACCTTCCTTCCTCTATCCAGCTCCTCCCGGTATCAATAACTCTAACTATTACTAACTACTTCTACTAACCCCTCCACGTGGGCCAAGTTGTTGGTGAACCCAGTTAAGCGGTCCACCTACTAACAATAGCCTCTACCATCCAACTCCTAACTCCTATCGCTCCATGTATATAAGCTTCAATAGCCCTAAGCTACATTTTCCCAATTTACAAATACAATATAAAAATACGTTCAAGTGTATAGGACTTGATTCCTCCGACCGAGAAAACATGACGCTTTACGCATCTAATTCAAGGGGTACGATATTTCCAGAATACGTTGCGTAAGAAGATAGTAATTGCAAACACATTATATTTGCATGCAATTGAGATATTGTAAGGTACAACGACCAACTAATTTTAAGAGAACGTGGGGGTCCCTGCCAACAAGACGGTAAAACCGAAGAAGCAAGGTCATCTAGTAATGTATCGGCACCACACTTTTGGCAATTCCGCGCAACATCGCCTAAACCCACCACAAGACTTCCTGTTTCTTCAGTTCGTTCGTATCGACAGTGACGGGAAATAAATACAAATCATCTCATTCGTCACTCATCTCATTCAGTAACATTTTAATGAGGTGTTGAGAATTTAAAACACCCCCTGCACTCAAAATACAACAAATTTTTGCTTAGAATCGTCCTAACCATGAAGACCACTTACTCTCGCAAGTTCTCTCGAACTTCGACAAAAGAATTAATTGTAATGCGTTTTTTTTTAATTTACACAGAAATTCACCTTTTCTGATATTTGTTTTTATTTATAACAAAAAAATAATAATGTAGTTTTTAGATAAATAATAAATGACAATTTAAGTGTTACAGTATACTAGGATAATGTTAAATAATTAACTAACTAATTAATGTTTAATAATTAGTTAAACAATTAATAACGTGTAATAATTATCGATTACGCGATAGAAATACTTTTAATTGTTAGAATTGTTTCATGGAATGGGATCAATGAATCAGAAATACGGTCAACAGACAGATCCATTATCTCCACCCTTAACCGCATAATAGTAGGTAATTGTGCGTATAATGCGTTGAGCGTGAATTTCATTATAAATGGCATAATGACATTTCGTGGTGCGACCACTGATTTTAGTATTCCTCCCACCCCATTAAGACAATATTCCGGAGTGCCTGTATTCGTTTAATGAGAGAAAATACTGAATTTAGATCCTGGCTTCACATCGAGACTCTAATCAAGTATTAAACAGTTCAAAATAATTAATTGAAAACTTATTGATCTTCATAAGTTTTCAATTTATTAATCTCCATACATAAATCAATACGCTCTCAACTATCCAGTACATCTCAAATTGTTAAATTAATTGGCCACATGAATGTCAAAACAATTTAAAACTTACGCCCTTTGATGGACGAATAATGTTTTTTATTTTTAGTTAAGACCTCACCACGTTTCGACTTGGATTCAAGTCGTCGTCAGGTGATCAAGTAAATAACAAATTATAACAATAAACATAACAACAGGGCAAATGAACATGATACAAACAGAAATATAAACACAAAATATGTTTACAAAAAAGCAGAAACACAAACATGTTATAATATCGTATTGTATAAACCAAATAGTTTTTTACTGTCTGGGTGTAGATTCAAACTCCTGTATATTTTTTTTATAAATATAATTTCTGATATACGTTTGTAATAATTAGCAACATTGACCAAAATTAATGTATTTTCCCAATCCATCAAGTGATCATTATTAATGCAATGTGAGGTAACTACACTTCGTTCTACTGATTTTAAATTTCTTTTGTGTTCCTGGATTCTACTTCTTAATCCTCTGTTTGTTTACTCTCAAGCTATAAAAAGAGCACCCCATCAATTCCGACCAAAGAACCCGAGGCAGAGGTAGATTTAACGTTTCTCTATTTCAAGGCAAAATCGTAAGTTGCTGCTTGTTGTTACAAAAATTCGTAATAGATCACGAAAGAACAGTTATTTTTAAAATGCTTAGTCAATTTTCATCAATACAATATTCAGATCGTGTTGCTAATAAATTGTAAATAATAAAATCACTGTAAATAACCGTGATATTAACGAGACAGACATCCCTACTGCGTCGGTACAGCACTTTTCACGGAATTAGAATTCTTCTACTTTTCATACACATCCAGAAAAGACCAAAAAAACACGGGATGAACATGGTATTACACGACAGAATTTCGCATTTTATTAAATTGAAATGTGCGCTAATGCTTCTCAACAATAATACACACACGTCCCCGTAAACACAATCGATAATGGAGCAACCAAGAACTACTACGCGGACGATTCGTGTTTCTAAATTTTACAAAAAAGTAGAATACAGTGAGATGGATCCTCGCGAATAATTCCACTTTTCCACCTTTTTCGCAGATCATTACACAAATCATTCGGAATCAGACGGAACAAATTACTGGCAATTCGTTTTAAACTCTGACGCACGATGGACGATTGCTCTCCATTTTGTGCATAAATGCCTTCGCATCTGCGATACCAAAAACCAAAATTTACGAACGTGAAGGCTGGATTACTATAATATCCACTACGCGTTATCGTATAGTTTTCACCATTTTTTTATTTATTTCTTCTAAAATCTCGTTAAAATAGTATAGTTTCCATCTGCAAGCAATAAGATACTATATTTTGCTTGCACCATTTGCCTGCACGGGTAGATACCGCAAGCGAGGGACCAGTTACGAATCATGACCTCGTGACCTGCCAGGTTCTAACGCTGCACAACGGACGAAATATGAATCACAGATATCGCGAACAGCGGATTCGTTGACAATTTACTACGGAACATTTCGTCATACATTCGACACCGTATTTACTTGTTACAAGTTGAGTATACACGACTTCGCCCACATTAATTTAGCGAATCTTACAACCAGTAAAATCTCAAGAAGCCGTGAAAATTGCACAAAAATACACTGTTCAGTTTGGATGATGGAACATTTGAAGCTCCACTCTTTTAAATAAGCAGTAATGATCACAATTAATAAATTAGCATTAACCAATACGCTGTTAAACGTAATATAATCAAACTTACACAACACGGTACGTTAACTTTGCCTTCTTATTTTCTCTTTGAGGTTGCGTCTCTTTGTATCATACATGACGTAAGACTATTTTTGGTTTTCGTATACAATTTAGATGGTGACATTTTGTCGGCGAAGTTAAAAATGATTCTTATTTTGTTAGACTCGTCAACCATACAAACTAAAATATTTAAAAAATACGTTAACAATACTTTTTATTACAACTAACTCTATTTAACATATTGTGCGCCAAATAAGACGTCTCAATTTCATAACTGAACTAAATATAACAAAAAGAAAGTAAAATTTAAAAAAAAATTGTATTTTTAGCAAGACTAAAAAATTAATTGTTTTCGTCTTCAAACCATGTGTCCCATTCTGAACGATCTTTTGTTCTCTCGTCTTCGACTGATTCCTCGACTGACAAATGAATGGTCGATGTATCGACGGAGTGAAGAAAAGAAATTTCATTGCCCTCGTCGAATATTTCCTATTTACTTTCTTTCCTCTTCCTATTTACTCTCTTTCCTCTTCCTATTTACTCTCTTTCCTCTTCCTATTTACTCTCTTTCCTCTTCCTATTTACTTTCTTTCCTCTTCCTATTTATTTTCTTTCCTCTTCCTATTTACTTTCTCTCCTCTTTCTATTTACTTTCTCTCCTCTTTCTATTTACTCTCTTTCCTCTTCCTATTTACTCTCTTTCCTCTTCCTATTTACTTTCTTTCCTCTTTCTATTTACTTTCTTTCCTCTTTCTATTTACTTTCTCTCCTCTTTCTATTTACTTTCTCTCCTCTTCCTATTTACTTTCTTTCCTCTTCCTATTTACTCTCTTTCCTCTTCCTATTTACTCTCTTTCCTCTTCCTATTTACTTTCTCTCCTCTTCCTATTTATTTTCTTTCCTCTTCCTATTTACTCTCTCTCCTCTTCCTATTTACTTTCTCTCCTCTTTCTATTTACTTTCTCTCCTCTTTCTATTTACTTTCTCTCCTCTTCCTATTTACTTTCTCTCCTCTTCCTATTTACTTTCTCTCCTCTTTCTATTTACTTTCTCTCCTCTTCCTATTTACTTTCTCTCCTCTTCCTATTTACTTTCTCTCCTCTTCCTATTTACTTTCTCTCCTCTTCCTATTTACTTTCTCTCCTCTTCCTATTTACTTTCTCTCCTCTTCCTATTTACTTTCTCTCCTCTTCCTATTTACTTTCTCTCCTCTTCCTATTTACTTTCTCTCCTCTTCCTATTTACTTTCTCTCCTCTTCCTATTTACTTTCTCTCCTCTTCCTATTTACTTTCTCTCCTCTTCCTATTTACTTTCTCTCCTCTTCCTATTTACTTTCTCTCCTCTTCCTATTTACTTTCTCTCCTCTTCCTATTTACTTTCTCTCCTCTTCCTATTTACTTTCTCTCCTCTTTCTATTTACTTTCTCTCCTCTTCCTATTTACTTTCTCTCCTCTTTCTATTTACTTTCTTTCCTCTTTCTATTTACTCTCTTTCCTCTTTCTATTTACTCTCTTTCCTCTTCCTATTTACTCTCTTTCCTCTTCCTATTTACTCTCTTTCCTCTTCCTATTTACTCTCTTTCCTCTTCCTATTTACTTTCTTTCCTCTTCCTATTTACTCTCTTTCCTCTTCCTATTTACTCTCTTTCCTCTTCCTATTTATTTTCTTTCCTCTTTCTATTTACTCTCTTTCCTCTTTCTATTTACTCTCTTTCCTCTTCCTATTTATTTTCTTTCCTCTTCCTATTTACTCTCTTTCCTCTTTCTATTTACTCTCTTTCCTCTTCCTATTTATTTTCTTTCCTCTTCCTATTTACTCTCTTTCCTCTTTCTATTTACTCTCTTTCCTCTTCCTATTTATTTTCTTTCCTCTTCCTATTTACTCTCTTTCCTCTTTCTATTTACTCTCTTTCCTCTTCCTATTTATTTTCTTTCCTCTTCCTATTTACTCTCTTTCCTCTTTCTATTTACTCTCTTTCCTCTTCCTATTTATTTTCTTTCCTCTTCCTATTTACTCTCTTTCCTCTTTCTATTTACTCTCTTTCCTCTTCCTATTTATTTTCTTTCCTCTTCCTATTTACTCTCTTTCCTCTTTCTATTTACTCTCTTTCCTCTTCCTATTTATTTTCTTTCCTCTTCCTATTTACTCTCTTTCCTCTTTCTATTTACTCTCTTTCCTCTTCCTATTTATTTTCTTTCCTCTTCCTATTTACTCTCTTTCCTCTTTCTATTTACTCTCTTTCCTCTTCCTATTTATTTTCTTTCCTCTTCCTATTTACTCTCTTTCCTCTTTCTATTTACTCTCTTTCCTCTTCCTATTTATTTTCTTTCCTCTTCCTATTTACTCTCTTTCCTCTTCCTATTTACTCTCTTCCCTCTTTCTATTTATTTTCATTCCTCTTTCTATTTATTTTCATTCCTCTTTCTATTTATTTTCATTCCTCTTTCTATTTATTTTCATTCCTCTTTCTATTTATTTTCATTCCTCTTTCTATTTATTTTCTTTCCTCTTCCTATTTACTTTCTCTCCTTTTCTTATTTTCTTTCTCTACTCTTCCTATTTACTTTCTCTCCTCTTCCTATTTACTTTATCTTCTCTTCCTATTTACTTTCTCTCCTCTTTCTATTTACTTTCTCTCTCTTCCTATTTTCTCTCCTCTGTGCAGAGGACGGGATCTACTCTCGGACGTAGAGCGCGGAATGGGTGTTTTATCTATCGTTGTACATGAAGAATTTTTATCGTCGTCGAAGGGGAAGGACAATTATTGGATAGTGTCCATTGCAGATAGTCTATTGTGATTGGTCTCCTGCCAATATTCGATACATAGTCGTCTCAGCATTTGAGAGAGGCTGCGCCTTTGCAGACGAAACCGAAACAATCCTAGATAAGATAAAAAGGTAGCTACGTGTTCTAATACAAATAGATTATGAACATGTTTGTAATTTAACACAAAACATTTATTTCACATGTAAAAGTTATTATCGTACTATAGATTATTCTGAGTATAGTGTTTATAAATCATAAGAATTAAAATAACACTAAATTCACGTTTTCTAGTTTCAATAAATGCGCCCCCAGTCAAAAGCCTACAGAACCNCGCCTCTAACCGAAGAATAAACCTGGGCCATAAGTTGTCAGACTAACCGAAAATATTTGTCATTGCTAAAATATTTTTATAAAATGAATGAGAAATTTTAGGAAAATTAATTCCAAATATAGTCAGCAAACATTTTGATTGAATGAAATATTGAGTTATACTTCATACAATTGTTATCCTTGAAATAACTAATGAGTCGATCGTCAACGTTAATGGGCCATTGTTACAAATTGATCATTGTTTCAACAAACTTATTGGACGAATTGGAGGTAACCAATAAAGCTAACAACTAACTTCGTAAATATAAGACTATTCTCCGAAAAGTACTCTATGCAGCTAAAGTTATGGAAAACGACAGGCATATACTAAAATCGAACAACCGGATGAAAGCAATGTGGAATATTGTTAAAAATTACACGTCAACTTCTAAAAATCGCGAAGAAAATGTTTCTTTACTAAACGATGGCAAAATCGTATCAAATCCTCAGGAGATCGCAAGTTTGTTTAATTCTCACTTCTCAGAAGGTGGTGAAATAACGAACTCAATATATCCAAATCAATGTCCTCCAATTATATCCACCCACATACCCAATTCTATGTTCACTTCCGAAACTAACGCCAGTGAAGTCATGGGAATCATCAGCTCCTTAAAAAACAAATTTTCACGAGGCATAGATGATATACCTGAGTTTATTGTTAAATCTTCGTCCCAC